>JAMRYI010000568.1:0-108735 GCA_029231635.1 Ditylenchus weischeri | reverse complement strand
AACAGGGGGACCAAGCTGTTTCACACAAAAAACAACAGGGGACCAAGCTGTTTTTCACAAAAACAACAGGGGGACCAAGCTGTTTTTCACAAAAACAACAGGGGGACAAGCTGTTTTTCACAAAAACAACAGGGGGACCAAGCTGTTTTTCACAAAAACAACAAAGGGGGACCAAGCTGTTTTTCACAAAAAAACAACAGGGGGACCAAGCTGTTTTTCACAAAAACAACAAGGGGGACCAAGCTGTTTTTCACAAAAACAACAGGGGGACCAAGCTGTTTTTCACAAAAAAACAACAGGGACAAGCTGTTTTTCACAAAAACAACAGGGGACCAAGCTGTTTTTCACAAAAACAAACAGGGGGACCAAGCTGTTTTTCACAAAAAACAACAGGGACCAAGCTGTTTTCACAAAAACAACAGGGGGACCAAGCTGTTTTTCACAAAAACAACAGGGGACCAAGCTGTTTTTCACAAAAAAAAAACAACAGGGACCAAGCTGTTTTTCACAAAAAAACAACAGGGGGACCAAGCTGTTTTTCACAAAAACAACAGGGGGACCAAGCTGTTTTTCACAAAAACAACAGGGGGACCAAGCTGTTTTTCACAAAAACAACAGGGGGACCAAGCTGTTTTTCACAAACAACAGGGGGACCAAGCTGTTTTCACAAAAAAAACAACAAGGGGGACCAAGCTGTTTTTCGTCAAAAACAACAGGGGGACCAAGCTGTTTTTCGTCAAAAAACAACAGGGGGACCAAGCTGTTTTTCGTCAAAACAACAGGGGGACCAAGCTGTTTTTCGTCAAAAACAACAGGGGGACCAAGCTGTTTTTCGTCAAAACAACAGGGGGGACCAAGCTGTTTTCACAAAAACAACAGGGGGACCAAGCTGTTTTCTCAAAAACAACAGGGGGACCAAGCTGTTTTTCACAAAAACAACAGGGGGACCAAGCTGTTTTTCAAAAACAACAGGGACCAAGCTGTTTTTCACAAAAACAACAGGGGGACCAAGCTGTTTTTCACAAAAAAAAAACAAGGGGACCAAGCTGTTTTCGAAAAAACAACAGGGGGGACCAAGCTGTTTTTCGTCAAAAACAAACAGGGGAGCTACTTTTCGTCAAAAACAACAGGGGGACCAAGCTGTTTTTCGTCAAAAAACAACAGGGGGACCAAGCTGTTTTTCGTCAAACAACAGGGGGACCAAGCTGTTTTTCTCACAAAAAAACAACAGGGGGACCAAGCTGTTTTTCACAAAAAAACAACAGGGGGACCAAGCTGTTTTTCAAAAACAACAGGGGGACCAAGTTGTTACAAAAACAACAGGGGGACCAAGCTGTTTTTCAAGAAAAACAACAGGGGACTAAGCTGTTTTTCAAAAAAACAACAGGGGGACCAAGCTGTTTTTCGTCAAAACAACAGGGGGACCAAGCTGTTTTTCGTCAAAAACAACAGGGGGACTAAGCTGTTTTCCGTCAAACAACAGGGGGACCAAGCTGTTTTTCGTCAAACACAACAGGGGGACCAAGCTGTTTTTCAAAAACAACAGGGGGGACCAAGCTGTTTTTCACAAAAAAACAAGGGGGGACCAAGCTGTTTTTCACAAAACAACAGGGGGGGACCAAGCTGTTTTTCACAAAAACAACAGGGGGACCAAGCTGTTTTTCACAAAACAACAGGGGGACCAAGCTGTTTTTCACAAAAACAACAGGGGACAAGCTGTTTTTCACAAAACAACAGGGGGACCAAGCTGTTTTCACAAAAACAACAGGGGGACCAAGCTGTTTTCACAAAAAACAACAAAACCAAGCTGTTTTTCAAAAACAACAGGGGGACCAAGCTGTTTTTCACAAAAACAACAGGGGGGACCAAGCTGTTTTTCAAAAACAACAGGGGGACCAAGCTGTTTTTCACAAAAACAACAGGGGGACCAAGCTGTTTTACAAAAACAACAGGGGGACCAAGCTGTTTTTCACAAAAAACAACAAGGGGGACCAAGCTGTTTTTCACAAAAACAACAGGGGGACCAAGCTGTTTTTCACAAAAACAACAGGGGGACCAAGCTGTTTTTCACAAAAACAACAGGGGACCAAGCTGTTTTTCACAAAAACAACAGGGGGGACCAAGCTGTTTTTACAAAAACAACAGGGGGACCAAGCTGTTTTTCAACAACAGGGGGACCAAGCTGTTTTTCACAAAAACAACAGGGGGACCAAGCTGTTTTTCACAAAAACAACAGGGGGACCAAGCTGTTTTTCACAAAAACAACAGGGGGACCAAGCTGTTTTCACAAAAAAACAACAGGGGGACCAAGCTGTTTTTCACAAAAAACAACAGGGGGACCAAGCTGTTTTTCAAAAAACAACAGGGGGACCAAGCTGTTTTTAAAAAAACAACAAGGGGACCAAGCTGTTTTTCACAAAAAACAACAGGGGGACCAAGCTGTTTTTCACAAAAACAACAGGGGGACCAAGCTGTTTTTCAAAAAACAACAGGGGGACCAAGCTGTTTTTCACAAAAAAACAACAGGGGGACCAAGCTGTTTTTCACAAAAACAACAGGGGGACCAAGCTGTTTTTCAAAAACAACAGGGGGACCAAGCTGTTTTTCACAAAAAACAACAGGGGAACAAGCTGTTTTTCACAAAAAACAACAGGGGGAACAAGCTGTTTTTCGTCACAAAAACAACAGGGGGGACCAAGCACTTTTTTGCAACCGATTCTGCAGTAGAGCCGTTATGTTTCCTGTTGCGCATTCAAAAAATACCAAGAACGGCCCAAAATTTTCATCAAAGTCTACTTTCTGCAAAATTTATAAACCACAAAAAATTTAAAGGCAGCAGAGCACCGTCTACTGCCATTCCTAATCGCTGCCAACTCAGTCAACTATGGTCGGCCGTGTAAATTGACTTGTGCCGAGGCACTGGCCGCTGGCCTATACATAGTCAATGAAGTGAAGGCTGCTGAGCGTCTCATGCAAATATTCAGTTGGGGACCCACCTTCCTCAAGTTAAATGCTGAGGCTCTCGAGATCTACAGGCAATGCAAAGACTCCAAAGAGCTCATCCAACGTCAGCAGCAATATATGGACAGAATGGAGGAGGAGGCTAGACTGGAGCGCTTGAAACCAATGGACTTGCCACCCACTTACTCCACAAGTGAAGAGGAGACGAGCGAGGACGAGCCAGATGAGACAGATACGAAAAAAAGGTTTGTTGCAAAACAACGCAGGATTTGGTCAATTTACCTACCGTATGTCCTCTAATTAAAGCTCCCCTCCTGATTCAAAATGGTGTTTTTGACTACGGGTGGTATTTAATTTTGCCCGCTAATTTCTGAAAAATGCCCGCTAATTTTTTATTTGCATTTTCTCTACATTTTTCTTTGAATTTTTTAAAATTTTTAACATTATGGTGTAGCGCAAGATCTCAGCTTTCCAACGAGTTATCGAACTTCATTGAATGACTAGAGCTTGCCCGCCCTACGGGCGGGTTTTATTTTTCACTGATATTTCCGTAGCATTTTTTTAATTATTTTAAGTAGGATCAAGGACTTCTTCCCTACTGTTTAGCGTCTGATTTGGGTGGCTGGGCATTTTTAAGAAATTAGCTGGCATTTTTCAGAAATTAGCGAGCAGAATTAAATATTACCCTTTGAAGACTACTATCAGACCAAGTTACCACTAATTTTGTAGCTCATCTCACTGGCTACAAAATGGGTGGGAACTTTCCTGAGAGCAGTATTTAAAAAATTAGTCAACACAAATGCCAAGAACACGATTTTGAATCAGGGAGTGCTTTAATCAGAGAAAATACGGTAACTAAACCTTCAATTTATTTTTGTCGCAAAAATTTATTTTTGTAGTTTGTACCCAGTTTTCGGTTGAAAAAAAACCGACGAGTGTTTTTTGAACAAAGTGGTTTCGGTTCCAAAAAACAATTTGCTTTTCGGTCGATCAATCCTGCCCTGCTACCAAATAGTAAAAACTGAAGCCTCCCTGATTAAATGTCTTATTGCAGTTCCCCAGAAGCTCAAGATGCTCCGGAAACTGCGCCTGTTGAACTGCCTAAAATTGAAGAAATTGGTAATTTTTTGAGTAAATTATATTTTCGCTATAAAAAAAAGGTGATTTACAAATGTCTCAAATTGCTTTTACCCAGCAATTTACTAAATTCCCCTACAAAACTGATTTACCTAATCAAATCACAAAAACGAGTATTTTACGGTGTTTTTTCAACTATTATAATTTATATATTTTAAATAGCATGTAGGCTCGCATCCCTAGTTCAGTTATTTTGGCTTGTTTGACTAATTTGTTGGGGTAATTCGACTTTTTTAGCGCCAGATTCGGAATCAGCGACTCCAATTACCCCTAAAAATTGGTCAAACAGGCTAAAATGACCAGCGTGCCACCACGTGGGGCCATTTTGAGCCATATGAACTCAAACGCTTATCCACTGCAACACCGATGTCGAATTGTGTCAACCTAAACGGATTCATTTATAAAAATTTGAAAAGCTTTGCTACTAGGATTCAGACTTAACAGAATCAACCTTCTAAACGGGCACCTTAGACCGAGCCTAGGTGCCCGTTTAGAGGTGCCCGTTTATAGAGAATTGACTAATTGTGGGTCTTTGAGCCCATTTATAGAGTTTAATAAGAGACACTATAAAACACTATTAAAACAAAAAGATGACCAAGGATGTTGGAAACAATAAGATGACAAAGCGTGATGTAGAAACCTACAGCTATAAATCTATAAAAACGTGACTTTGGTTAGGCGATAAAGGAATTCCTGCCAAGAGCCTGTTTACAGAGGGAGTTTTATTGTTTGGGACTGAGAATTAAGTGCCCGTTTAGAGAGGGTGCCCGTTATGGAGGTGCCTGCGAGTAGAGGGTCATTTTCTGATAATTTACTTATAGTACGTTCGGGACCGAGCCTTGGGTGCCCGATTATAGAGGGTGCCCGTTTATGGCGCCTGCTTAGAGAGGGTTGACTGTATAAGGCAAATCTCTTTTTAAAAAAGTGGCTAAGGTGTATAAAATATGTGGTTAAACCATTTATAACTTAAGTTCTGCCAGACTACGACTCCTGTAGACAGCCGAAGTACCTAGTAAACCAAGGGGCAGAAGCACGTCTGTACAAGTGTTTGTTCGGGGACAAACAAGCCATTGTGAAGCAGAGGTTCTCCAAAAGCTACCGACACCCCGCCCTTGACAAAAGTCTCAATAAAAGTCGCACCAAAGCTGAGGTCAAAGCTGTTCGGAAGTGCCAGGAGGTGACTTGTCTCAACTTTTTGATGATCTAAATTTTTGACTATTTTAGCTGGGAATTTCAGTTCCAGCCATCTATTTTGTGAATTCGGCCAAAAACGAGATTGTCTATGAGTACATTGAAGGGGGCTTGACTGTCAAAGACTTCATTGAACAACAAAGGGCTAGCTCAGATGCTACTCAATTTGAGGTAACTTTAATGTTTCTATATCTGTACCAAGTATTTGCCGAAAAAATATATTCGTTATTCGGATAGCTCCGTGAAGCAAACACTAAAAATATTGAATCTGTTTTAAAAATAAAAAAAATTTTAAATTATACAGTCAAACCTCGATATAGTGGAACGACTTTGGGAATAGCAAACAGTTTCGGATACCATCAAGCGATTTCGTGAAGCAGGCCGCAATGAAGACAGAGCAGCTGTTTCACGAAATCGCTTGATGGCATCCAAACCTGTTTGCTTTGGAACATTCATATCACGAGCGATCTCACTTTGCTTCGTCCCTTCTTCCCAAAGTCGCACAATGCCTGCTCTCAGATCGGACATTCTAAAGCATGGAATTTATTGACATAAAACGACAAGCGATACACTATTCAAGAGAGGAGAACAAGGGCTTTCTGATGATACCAAAAAAATGCATTTATGTTCTTATTTTACTGAAAAAATTGGCTTTAAACTTTGTCCGGGAACTTTTCGGTCACATGGTACATATTGGGTGGTAACTTGTCTGAGAGAAGTCTATAAAAAGTGGATCAAAACACAATGCCGAGAACACGATTTTGAATCAGAGGGTAGGGGGGAGCCTTCTATAAGATGGTCAATTGTCTTGACTCAGACTATTAATACAACCAATAAAGTAAACCCCTAAATCTCTTGTCTCTTGAAATTTTTAGCGAAATCAGATAGCTCTTTAAAAACCGACATCCAGGAATATCCAGGAAAAAAGTGCAAAAAAGTTGAATTTGTTTTGACTTTGCATGGAAGAGTAAACAAGGAAAAAATATTATAACCTTTTTTCAGAAGACTATCCGTCAACTAGGAGAAGCACTAGGCAAATTAGTCGGCCGAATCCACGATGCGGACATTATCCACGGTGACTTGACCACCTCCAATATTCTTCTGCGACCTCAAAATGCTGATTCTACTATGTCTGCTAATAGTGTCCAAATCACAGGACAAGTAATGGTGTTGATTGACTTTGGTCTTGCCCAGATCAGTGCCCAGCCAGAAGACAAGGGGGTGGACTTGTATGTCCTACAACGAGCCATCAAATCCTCCCATGCAGATGTGGACTATGCCATGCAGGAAATACTCAAAGCATACAGAGAATGTGCCACTAGTTCGGACAAGGCTAAACTGGTTTTCAAAAGATTGGAGGAAATCAGATTGAGGGGCAGAAAACGGGACATGATTGGTTGATTTGAAAATGTGGTTGATTTTATTTCAGCTATTTTTGTTATTGTTGTTTCTAATAAATCAGTATCTGCGTACATTTTCAGGAACTTATTTTTATTTTGCAGACGAAACTTAGAGAAAATGGAAAGTGGAAAATATCTGCAAGTATTAGCTCAAATTCATAACAGGGTGTGTTTCTATGAAAATCTAAAGTTTTGGCGGCACTTGTTCGGTTGGGGGGGCTTTACAAAATTTCACTTGTGGTCTAACGGCCACTTTTTTCGTAGCACAAGTTCCTTATTTTTTGAACTTTGATTTTATTGAGTATTGTCTTAGATAATGGACGAGCTTAAAAGTTTCAACTTGGACAAACTGTAGGCTGTAATTATTTGGTCAAAAATATCAGGGGCCCCCCAACCGAACAAGTACCGTTTTGGCGTCGTCGAAAAAACTTGACCACTTTGTTGAAACAATTGCTATTTTTGTTATTGTCACTAGGGTTGGACGGTTTCGGTCAATTTGGCTCTACCCGATTTTCGGTTAACCGGGTTTTTTGCGTACCCAGTTTTCGGTTTCTTCCTGCTACCCGGTTAACCGACCGGTTTTTCCGGTTTTTTTCTTAATTTTTGCCTCAAACCGTAGAATCAACTCATTTTTACATTGCATAACAACAAAAGTAAATCTATTCAACATTTTCTAGATCTCAAATTTCCAATTCGTATTCCTGAAGTTCTTCATCATCTGGAACAGTTGTCGCATCCAGTTTCAGCTTGTTCAGATTTGCTTTTATCAGAACAAGCATCTCCGCGGTAGTACCATGCATTCTGAAAATCATTACTTCATAAATATGTGACTAAAATCCAAAAACATCATTCGATTCCTGAGATTCCAAGCTTCAATTAAAAAAATTGACCCATCAATCAAACAAAACATCAATTGTCCAGCCACAAAATATCTCTAATACTATAAAGGAGATCTACCAAAGTGTAAGCAGAAGCGCTTTTTTGCCGCGAAAATTCTTTTTTGCCGCTAATTTACTTTTTTTGATGATTTTCTTTCCAATAATAATTTTTATTGAAGTGAATAACGCTGACTTTATTGCGAACAACATTTGCTGGAAGCTTTTTTTGAGAGTGTGGGGCATTCAAAGAAATACAGTTGTTGTGCAAAGTACCAAATTCAACCAAATTAAAATCTTCAGACGGCTTTAGTTGATGCTGGGATATCTTCCTTTACCATACCTGTTTTTTAAAGTGAATCTTCTTGAGGTACACTGCCTCAAACAATTTTAAACCACCCTAAACTAAATCAAACCACGTGAAACCACCCCAAACCACCTGAAACAAAATTTGCACTGACCATATTTTTGGACAGAAGCTTAAAAAATCAGTAAATTTAAAAACTAATAGTGAAAAGCAGGGCTCAAAATGTTGGAAGTGAGGACATTTGCTCAAATTAAGGATATTTTAGCGAATTCAGTGCTTATTGCTGGTGATAACCAATATAAGGGAGGCGCGAACGCCGTCCACACACGCAAAATTTAGCCTACCCAGTTTGGAGCCGCCATACAGGTCAGCCTGCCTCAAGTGCAATGGGCAAGCCTCACCATAGAGCCGAGGTCTCACCTGAATCCCAGCCAGGTAAGTTTATGAGCCACTGGCACATGGCATATATGGCTTGGATGGGTCTACAAACTGATGGCATCAAGGCACTGACAGACAATTAGACAGGCAACTCTCTACCATCTGAAAGATACAGATAAAAGGATGTTAAAAGATCCTCGAAATGTCGAAGAGAGTGTCGTCTGTCTAGTTGTCTGTCAATACCCTAATCCTATCAGTTTGTAGACCCATGCAAGCCATATATGCCATGTGCCAATGGCTCATAAACTTACCTGGCTGGGAGTTCGAGGTGATCACCAAGACCTCGGCTCTATGGTGAGGCTTGCCCATTGCACTCCTGAGGCGCAGGCTGACCTGTATGGCGGCTCCAAAGCAGCCAACAGCTATCTTGTGGGACATGCCGCTCTCCCACTTATTTTGGTAAAGTTAAATAAAAAAATTAGCGTCATAGGGCCTAAAATCAACTTTTTAATAGAGGGACATACTTTTACTGCGTAAAATCATTCTTAGCCATAGTTACACGACTCAAAATTTAAAAAGGCTAAAATTCTTATTGTCGTAAACAAGTATAGCTTTGTAATAAAACCATGTTCAATTTTTAGGCCTTTTGAGGGCACTGTAAGGTTTTTATATTTCTTGCTAATTGCTCATTGTGATTTTTAATGCCATTTTTAATTGCCAGTTCAATATTTCTACAGCTTTCTATGTTTTTCAATTTCTCAACTCCAGCTGCGAATATAGTAAAAATTTAAGGCTCTCCTTTGTTCTAGCCTAAATTGTTATAGCCAAAAATTTTTATAGCCAAAACGGTTATATTTCTTATTTTTTTTTGTGGTAGTAACTAGGGTTGGACGGTTCCGTTCAATTTAACTCTACCCGGTTTTCGATTTCCTAATTTTTGCCTGAAACCGTAGAATCAACTCCTTTTTTACACTTAGTGACATAATACAACAACAGAATGTTAATCTATTTAACATTTTCTAGATCCTGAATTTCCAATTAGTATTCCTGAAGTTCTTCATCATCTGGAACAGTTGTTGGATCCAGTTTCAGCTTGTTCAGATTCGCTTTGATTAGAATAAGCATCGGCAGGAATTCCTTTTACGCCCCTGGCCAAAAAACGCGTTTTTTTCACTTCCTAACTATTTATGGCTTTATATGGGTAGAAATTTTCTTTGTTTTTTGTCTTTGTTTGTTTTGTTTTTTCGTGTTTTCTACTAGAAAACACGAAAAACGATTGCGAAGACCATTTTCGAGAAAAAAATTTTAGACGAAATTTTGAGGGGCTTTAGGTGCATTTTTGGAACATCCAGGTACCCTTCATTTTTCGACCATAAGGGTGGGTATCATGGTTTTGGTCAAAATTTCGTCTAAATTTTTTTCTCGGAAATGGTCTTCCCAATCGTTTTTCCTTGTTTTCTACCCGTATAAAGCCATAAATAGTTAATAGAAGTTGGGGGCAGGTGTGGACACGGGCCGAATTTTGACGACCCGGCCCGCACTTTTTAGTCCTCGGCCCGGGCCGGGACGAGCCAAGAAGCCCTACTTCAGATATACTCAAAAAATTTTCGACATTTCTTGAAAAAAACAAAGAGTCTTTATTGATAGCCCAAAATCAAACAAATCAAATCAATCAAATGAAATCTTATTTTTGAACAATGATCGGCCAATACATATGGAGGAAATGGACGCTGCCGACAAGGTCTCGCGAGACTCCACCACCAGTAGACGTTATTTATCTCGGAATTTCGAAAATCGGTATTTTCGGCAACTCTATAATGAAGCTTTGTTTGGGTGGTTTTGGCGGGAACTTCAATGATAAATTTAACCGGGCTTCAAGACCGGGGCCGGCCGACTTTTTCGGCCCGGCCCGCAGCAGGTACGGCCCGGCCCGGGCCAAAGACCGGCGGGCCGGGCCGGCCGCGTGTCCACCACTGGGCGAGGGGGTAAAAGGAACTTTAGCGTAAGCATCTCCGCGGTAGTACCATGCATTCTGAAAATCATTACTTCATAAATGTGTGTTTAATTCATATATTTACCTACCTATTTCTGAGCGTATTAGACTGCAGAAGGCCGGCAATAGAGAATCTTCGCTCACTGCTAGCCGATGTTGCTGGCACACACAGAAGAATTTTCGCACCCTTCGCGACCAATGGAAAAGGGCCTTGTTCTTCCTCCACCAAACACAAATGTTCTCACCTCGCTCCGGCCGGTAGTGGGGGAGTTCAGCCTAAAGAACGAATGATAAAGAATGCAGGAAAAGATAGCCTTGATTGTCGATTTTACTTCACACTGAGTACCAAGAACAGATTTTCTTTTGTTTGTCCAAATGTCGTCTACAAAATCACCCACCATTTAAATGTTGAATGAAGTTTGTGTAAGACGCTGTATTACACCATCGACGGTCACGACCCTTAAGAACTTCCAAATCTTGGCTGTTTTTGCGAGCGGAATTTTCTGAAGATAATAATATTATTATACAATCAATAACGAAGTAAGTAGTCAAACAACAACAAATCAGAAACTACTAACAAATTACTGCATTGCAAAGTGCAAAAGTGAGGTAGTCTCCTTGCAAGATTATTTTGAAGTTATTTGAAAACCATTCACAATAAAAGATTTCAATTCATTCAAGCGCCGTTTTATCCAGTGCTTGAACCGGAAAAGCCGGGTTTTGACGTACCCGTTTTTGGTTAACCGGGAATTTTCGTACCCGGGTTTCGGTTTATTGTCAAAAATCGAACGGGTCGGTTAACCGAACTTGTCCAACCCTAATTGTCACCCTAAATATGAATTCGGGCATAGCAAAGAGTGTAAGTTCTCTAAGCATCGAGCCTTTTCTCAAACCCAGCAAGTAACAGAACAGAAAAAACTATATGTATAAGTAGAACGATTTACTGCTGCGATGAAGTTCATAGAGTCAAATCAAGTCATACACTGCGGGGATTTCTGCCAAATTCGGAAATTGGCCAGGTATGGCGTTACGTACACCAATTTTTTAGGTGGTGAAGTATTTTGTGACACACCCTGTATGATGGTCAAAGCTTGATGACCTGTTCACGTGGCTCTCCCCTGCTATATAACGATTAAGGAGAAAAAAAGGAGCGCGCAAGTGAAATTATCGGAATGCTGCGGGATCAACTTTTAACGGAGATGTCTGGGTACGCATATAATAGCTATAAAGAGTGGTTTTTACATAGAAATTATTTTTCACACCATACAGACACCCTTCCATTTAACTACTTTCAATGATCTGCGGAGTGGAAGCTCTCAATTCAATTGTCGGATGGAGCACATGTCGGATCAGTTGCTCAGCTTGGATACTTACAATGTTTGCAGGAAAAATGATTTTGTGACTCTGCTGACTGGCGGCCACTTCTCTCTGATTCTGACCTAGGGGTATGTTATATCAAGGGTAAGATTCTGATATGCAGAGCAGTCATGGTGAGAATGTACAGACAAACAGGTAAGCATATTATGCAACGTAACACCCGCACTCTAGATATCACATCCATTTCCTCTGTAGTCCAATCCCTTGAGTAGTTCTGGTGCCGTAAATGCCTCTGTTCCTTATTGCGAGTTGGAGATTTCGGACGAAAGCAAAATAGTAGTCCTGCACCATGATTTAAGACCTAACACTGAAAACAGATACAGACTTTTTGGCGCCAGGGGGAAAATTGGAGATGAAGAAGAGTCTCCTTCACAGAGATAAAATTTAGAAAAACAAGATTTGTTACCTATATCAATTCAAATCACATAGGGTCAAAATGGTGTAGTGTGCAAAGGCAGGTCTCAGCCTGGATTCGAACAAGTTCGAATCCAGGCTGAGACCCACTGAGCTAGAATTGGAAGTGTTTTTCGTGGACTTTGGCGAGTTCTTCTTCCAATGCTGAAAACAACTGTAAAAATAGCCTGGCCTAAACCTCTTGCCATTGGAGGCAGAATATTGTGACCTGTCACATGTTCGGAACCTTAAACAAGTCGTTTAAAAAGAGGCAAAAAAGTCGTAGAAAATTCAGTTAGCAAAGTAAAATCACCCAGTGTGCCAGATACTCAGCAAGGAAGTGGTAGGAAAGGTATAAAACGAAAGGCTGGATGCAGAAAATCCGTCATTCTTACACCCAGCACCTTGGTAGGACGTACAGCTCGCAAAGTGCCTGAAATTAATTTAATAAAGAGTTTATTATTGAAGGGACCGACCCTAGTGGTGTGTAATATCGGGGTTTATTTTGCAGAATTTATCATTGAAGGGACCGATCCTAGGGGTATGTTATATCAAGGGTAAGTTACACTTTTCCCTGCAAACTTTTGAAAAAGTGTTCGTTATATCAAGGTTTCGTTATATCGAGAGTATACTTAATTATGTTTTAGTCAATCAACCAAACTTAGCCGAGGGGTTCGTTATATCGACGTTCGACTGTATAGAAGAAAAAAGAAGGACCAATTTAATAGGATAGGTGGATATAGATACAAAAAAATGTAAGCCGGACCAAGGCAAAAACTGTAAAAAACAACAGGCCGGACCAAGGCAAAAACTGTAAAAAACAACAGGCCGGACCAAGGCAAATTTTTGGTACCCACTGTCCGATAGAGCCAAATGCTCTTTAATTTCAAAAGTCAGTTAAATGTAGATTTTTACCCACCTATACCTAACAAAAGATATCTGAGTGCTTTCACTGCATTTGATACAAATGTAACAAGTGAAACTAATCTTTATAAGGAACCAATTTCCACAACACGTTTTACACATTATCTAATTTTTTGCACGTTAGCACAAATGTGTTTGACTTTTCACGCAAATTTATCAAAATTGTTTGACTACTTTTTTGACTGTTTGGCTACGAATAGATTTATTAGGTTAGAATTTTTCTCGACGCAAAATATTGGCTACACATTGCATGCGTGCTGAAAATTAATGTGATTTGTCAAGTTTTTTCGAGAAATTCGTTTTGGAAAAAAATCTTTAGGGTTTTTTGCAAAAAAGTTCAACGTATTTCCTCTAATTAGCGCCCACCCCCAACTTTGAAGACCTATATCTCAGCCAAGAAAGAATATTTTGCAAAGCTGTTTAATGCATTTTCTTAACTCCCACGAGTTTTACAGATCCCACTTTTTACATTTTGAAATTTCACGCAAAAGTCTTGAGATCAACCCCAAATTTTTTAGATTTTTGGGGGTTTGAAAAATAAGCGCCCATGGGCTCCTATTAGAGGAAATACGGTACTCGTAATGCTATATTGCGCTTTTTTTTAATCATTACAGTCGGGCACCCCCACAAGTTCGTTACCGCCTTCACCCCAGATTTTGTTGTCTTTGCCAGTTTTGTTTTGACAGTCTCGTCCTAAATATCGCAAGAATTTCGATTTTACATTAAAAATCCTGCAACTTGTGATTAAAAAACAAAATCCCGATAATTCGGCATCTTTTTTTAAATATAATGCTGGTTTATCGGGATTTTGTTTTTTATTGGCTAAATTGCAAGATTTTTAAAACTAAAAAAACTGGTGAAGGACTTGTATAGACCCAGGGCCAGATTTTTTTACCACTCAGGGCTGGGCTTTGAATGAGGTCCTGCCCTGAGTGGATCTGATTTTCTATGATAAATGGGACGGGACATGAGACAGTTCGTGAAATGAATGTTGCCTTTTTCAGTGCTCAAAAAAAATCATTCTAAAAAGTAAATACAGTCGAACCTCTTTAAACCGACACCCCAAGGGACCGCCTTCAGACTGTCGGTTTTAATAGACTTTGAGTCTAATTCCAGACCAAGGTGTCGGTTTATCCAGGTTTTCACCAAAAGAAATTCCAAGTACAAATATAGTTGACACCTTTTCCTAAATATTTCATTCGAATAAAGTTAAACAATTTTCATAAAGTCAATACCGTATTCTCTCTAATAGAAGTGCATGCCTATTTTTCAGCCTCCCTCGGAGGGTGCGCTTCTATTCGAGAGTGCGCTTTAATTAGAGAGTGCGCTTCCATTTTTCAACCCCTTCATAAAATCCACAGTATTGAGCAAAAATTTCTTTATTTACAACCATGAAAAAAACAATCAGCACTCAATGGACGCATCGCTTTTATTCATCATATTTTCTTCCTCTTCACCGAGGTCCACTTCTTCCATTAGCTTGGCCAGTTTTTTTTTCCTCGCGCGCCAGCTTCAACTTCATTTGACCACTTGGAACCGGCCCATCTTCTTTAAAGCAGTGGATTTGACCGTCCTCTGACCCATCAGCGGAACTTGTTACGCCGCACGACTTGAACGAATCAGTGATAAGCTTCTTTGAAAGGCTGTTCCAGGCTTCGACGATCCACTCGAAATTCAGCAATTCGTTTTGACTTTTTCCTGAAACAATAAACTAGGACGTAATATCTGTCAATGTGCAGTCCAGGGCTGGGACCGATTTCTGATTTCTGGTTTTCTGACTTTTTTCGCCTTCTGATTACTGATTTCTGGTTCTGATTTTTTTCGATGTTGTTCTGATTTCTGATTTCTGGTTCTGATTTTTTTCAAAAAAATCAAATGCATGGCACTTCTGAGGACATATTTTTCTTTGTAAATTGCGAATCTAATAATTTACGACTGTTTTTTGTATGCTGACATTCTATCGGATTCATCCTGTTTTAAGATGAAGCGCAAAGCAGAAAATAACACTAGCTGGTGGTTCTATTTCCTGCAAGTGGATAACAAAACAAAAGCTATTTGCAAAACATGTGATGAAATCTTTGATCGGGATGAGCATGCGTCAACATCAGTTCTAAAGCATCATCTCCAAAAGAAGCATGATGACTGAATTTCTGGATTTTCAAGAAAGATTGCAAGAATATGTGTGTGTCACATACCTTAGACACAAATCACTCGAAAGTGACTCTGGATGCATTAAATGTGTATGCATACCAGAGTTTCTTTATGCGGTAGATCCCAGTTATCAAAACTATGTTCAAATCTTGTCTTTTTTAGTCTTTTTAAAGTATCCACTTACTCTTTTAGGTTAAATCACTTTGGTCTCCCAAGGCAAAAAGTCAAAATTGTTCAAAAAGTCCCCCACTTAAAAACTTGTTTTCTACATGTTTCAGGCCCTAAAAGGACTTGCTATAATATACTTTAGCCAAGATGTTAAGCACAGAACAGGACGAAGCAGAGTTTAAGGTTTGTTTGACAGAAGTTCTTGTTTGAATTTGAATTTCTTGTTACGACTATGAAAAATTACTTAAGTAAATCAAAAGCTAGCTTATCAAATTTTTGGCACGACAAAACTACAGCCTTCGAGTTGCAAGAAGTTTACGGGTGGCGGCTATCCGAAGGCTTCATCGAGGACGATCAAAATGGATATTTGGGCGATAATTCACTGCTCTTCGATTCTAACAAGAATTCTACACCTATTGATTGTTTCTTGGTTTTATTGTTTGTTGAAATTTTAATGAAATTTGTTTGCTCTGACTATGTATTGCCAATTTTTTGGCATGTTGAAAATAAGCGCCCCTGCTCCATTAAGCGCCCCACTCTAATAATCTCCAACACCTCCCCCCCTAGATAATTTCGGTCTTCAAAGTAGTAAAGTCAGACTGAAACTTTCGATTTTTAGTTTATATACAGGGTGTTTCAAGAAATATGGACACTTTCAAACTGCCATAATTTTTTTTATAGACCGAATTCAAAATTAGTTCGACTCAGTTTTAGCTCCCGTTTCGTTTGTTATATAATGAGAAAAACACGATTTTTGCTTGGTCCCACCCTGTGGTTTGGGCCCTTGCCCATCCAGAGGCCATCCACAGACCAGGGCCCAAACCATAGGGGGACCAAGCAAAAATCGTGTTTTTCACATTATATACCAATCAAAACGGGAGCTAAAACTGACTCGATCAGCGTTGGAAAATGCCTAGAACCTAGAAAAAAGTTATGGTGGTTTAAAAGTGTCCACATTTCTTGAAACACCCTGTACTATTTTCATGCAACTCTGCTGATTCGGCTTAGATAAATGGTCCAAATTGCAATTGCAAAACCCTTGTATAATCGGATCACATAAAAAACATTATTGCATCAAAGGCATTGAATGGTGTTGCGTAGTTAAGTAGCAGTACTAGTACATATTTATTATGTGAAGGTAATAAAAAAGAGTGTTCTTTGCCCTGCTCCCTTGTCTGTTCTAGAACATCATGTTGAACAAGGGCAGCGACAAGGAAAACTTTTAATTTTTATGTTTGGAAAATAAACGTTGTTCCCACCTCCATTCCTTTGTGCTTTTCAATACCTGCTTTTATTGTTGTTGATAATGATGACCTTAGAGCACTTTGACAACAACCACGACAATTTTATACGCTCACTTTTGCAAGCTGAAGTGTGTTTGTTAGCAATTTGTTCTGGGGTTTTTCACATTTTTTTTGAACTTTTAACAGGTTATTGTGTACTGAATATATAAAATAAATAAAATTTGATTTCTTGCTAGGAATTATGTCTCGGGAAACACTATATACCATTAGATAGAGCTTCGAAAATGCTTATTCGACTTAAGCCTTGCGTACAATGGTCGCGTTTGGCTGTAGCTGTCACGTTTGGCTGTCGCGTTTTGGTGCGTACAATGACAGGCCAAACGCGACAGTCAGACGCGGCAATCAGACGCGACAGCCAAACACGACAGTCAGACGCGGCAATCAGACGCGACAGCCAAACACGACAGTCAGACGCGGCAATCAGACGCGACAGCCAAACGGTCAGTCAGACGCACGCGGCAATCAGACGCGACAGCCAAACGCGACAGTCAGACGCGGCAATCAGACGCGACAGCCAAACACGACAGTCAGACGCGGCAATCAGACGCGACAGCCAAACACGACAGTCAGACTTTCAAAAATATTTGAAAAAAGCGGCGTGTTTT
Organism: Ditylenchus weischeri; assembly: GCA_029231635.1. Lineage (NCBI taxonomy): Eukaryota > Metazoa > Nematoda > Chromadorea > Rhabditida > Anguinidae > Ditylenchus > Ditylenchus weischeri. The sequence goes on along the minus strand of JAMRYI010000568.1, from coordinate 91,571 downwards.
TTTCAAAAATTGTTTTTTCTTGTTGTGTTATGATCTACTTATTATTTGAGAGAACTTTTGTTGACCATTTTTTATATTTATCGGTTTTGATAGATTGTTTTATTGCTTCATTTTGTGTGTTGTGCATGCTTTCTTCCAGTTTTAAAAACCATTGTTCAGGAAGTTGATGTTGATTATTGTTGATGATATATATTTATATATATATTGTTGATGATATACAGGGTGGCGCAATTTTTTCGGGTACATTTGTTTTGTTCATAACTTTTTAAATTCGCGGTCATTTTTTTTCGCTGACCACTCATTCAAGCCCTTTCTTTGCCATTTTGTTAAAAAAAAGAACGCTAATATGATTAAAATCACCGAGATATGGCTGTTTTTGTGAAGGCGTCGGGTTTTGACTGTTTATCCATGTGTTTCATACACATTTTTAATAACAATTCAGATACATTTTTATTGATAACAAATCATAACATGCGAAACAAAACCCCAGAGGACTCAATGAACGTTTGCAAATGTTTGCTCCACACTTCTGCCACCAACAGCAATGCACCGGTTGAGACGCTGTTCATAGGCTTGAATTGATCGGTCAATCATCTGCTGAGCAAATTTCGAGGCATTTTGAATTCTTCTTGTCAGTTCATCCAAGTCGCTGATAGGAGATCGGTACACTTGGCTCTTGATCCAGCCCCACAGAAAGAAGTCACAGGGAGTCAAGTCCGGAGAATATGGCGGCCAGAAGATTGGAGAACCACGACCCATCCACCTGTTCGGAAAAACTGCTGTCAGATAGTTGCGCACAGCTAGAGACCAATGAGGCGGGGCATGACGACCCATTTCCCTTCGCACTCGTCGCCTGAACACTGCATAGCTGCTTTGGCTCTCGATCCACCACGAAGATTCGCGCTTTCTCTTGATTGGGTAAGGCATCTAAAATCGAAAAAATGGTGAAACCCGACGCCTTCACAAAACAGCCATATCTCGGTGATTTTAATCATATCGGCGCGTTCTTTTTTTTAAACAAAATGGCAAAGAAAGGGCTTTCGAATGAGTGGTCAGCGAAAAAAAATGACTGCGAATTTAAAAAGTTATGAACAAAACAAATGTACCCGAAAAAATTGCGCCACCCTGTATATTTATTGTTGATGTTGGAATAAATAAAACGATTTGCTTCAATTTCTTATTGTACGCACAGTGTGACTGTCGCTTCTGACTGTCGCGTTTGAGTGGCGCGTTTGGCTGTCGCGTTTAGCTGTTGCGTCTAGCCTTTCATTGTACGCACCTTTTGAAGCCACAGCCAAACGCGACCATTGTACGCAGGCCTTTAGAGATCCTTTTTTTTTCAGACAGCTCTATTTTTTAAGCTAACTAACCGCTTGAAAATTGAGCATAAACGATATATTTTTCTGATATTCGACAACCTGTGTTTCGGTAGTCGAGTTGTTAAGAGTGCAGTGTGGGCGAGGGTCTCGAGTCCGACTCCCTCTGGCTGCTCTTTATTTTTTGTCCCATAGCCAGTAGAACTTCTATTTAACGAGCCTCGATGGACCGACTAAATTGGGACGTTAGATAGAAAAGGTCGTTAAATAGAAGATCGTTGTATAGAACGTCATTTTCTTCAAATTTCAATCAGACCAACCTAATTTTTTTTTCATGGGATGTTAAATAGAAGAAATCGTTAAATAGAAGGTCGTTAAATAAAAATTTGACTGTACCGTATTTCTTCTAATATTATTCCTACAAGGGACCACAGGCGCCTATCGGCGCCTCTATAATTTTCAAATTTCAATGAGGGCTATGACTTCATTCATAAAAATAGGCATATGCTATTGCATTTTCGCCTGTTCTTTTATAAGCCAGCTGACATTCTGGAACACGATGGTATTAGCGACAAAAGTGATTTCTATCTACGACCCGTTCTGGCCTTCGAAGTAAAGGTACCCACCCACCCACACATGCAAATACTATATTATAAGCCCACCCCCTCTATAGAAGCCCCCACCCAGAGGGCATCCGAAAAATAAAAGCTCTTTCTAATAAAACCACCGCATGAGGACTGAATAAGGACTATTACCTAATTTTTTTTAATGAGGTGTCCTAAATGAAGACTCCTATTTTACAACAAGGTGTCCTAACTCAACACTAATACAGTCGGATCTGTTCATAGTGACCCACCATAGTGGTCACTTCCTCTATATCTGTCCCTCGGCTGACCACTATGGGAAGATTCGACTGTATTTTATAAGACTGTGGTCACAGTCCTTGGTTTTGGTACTATCATTTACATTTTTGTCACATTTTTCAAAATATTTTTGATGCACAAAAAAATTTAGATTCTGATCCATTGTTTGGTATGGCAATCATGAAAATAATACTAGAAAAAAAAGTCGGGCTCGACCGCGACCATAGAATGTGACTAGAGTGTAACAAGGTATCCTGACTGAGGACTACTACTAGGTTTCCGACTTAAAAATTTTCGCCGCGACTTCGGCGAGGCAACTTCAAAAAATATACCCCCTTTAATATATGCCCTAAAGATCATCCAAAAATAGAAAAAAAACATTTTTAATGTTTTACCTGCTCATTTTTTTCACAGTCTGCTGTTTTTCAGATGTCCTTTTATTAATTTTTTACTGAATTTAAATTTACTGAAAAGTATTTTAGATTGTTCTAGGATTGTGAACAGAAGATTCTGTTTGAGAATATTTTTGACTTTTTGTGAAAAAAGCCACTATCTGAGCCGTTTTAGAAGAGATTTCGCTTGAGAATATTTTGAAAAAGATGCTAGGCGCTAGTGAAGAATAGGGTTCCAAAAATCAGCTTGGTCCCCCCTGTTGTTTTATTTGTAAAAACAAGAGGGGGGACCAAGCTGTTTTTTGGAACCCTATTCTTCACTATAGCCAAGATGCTACTTACATTTATAAACCCAATAAATTATTCAAAGCCAGCAAAATTAGATTTCAATTAAAAAAAATCAAACATAACTTTAGAAAACATGAACAAAGTTCACATCTTAAACAAGGGGTGCTCTGCGACCACTACAAATGGTCTTGATTCCAGTCAGCCTATTGACTCTTCCACAGATTCTTCGATACCATCAGACCCAAAATGGAAAATATTTTCCAAAAAATATTTTTTAGAAGGTCAGAATTTTACACCACATAAAATTTTTTAAAATTCAGCCCAACTTCAGGTCAGAAACTGGATAAAGAGCATGAATTGAGGCTGCAAGAGTGTGATGCCAAAGATTTGCCATTTGTAGATAGGTGGTTTTAGATTAGGGTTGTTACACAGTTAACACAAGTTTTCAAAAAATTCTGACCTTATTTCTTTTTTATGCTATTTTTCTCTAAATTTTGCTCATTTCAGCCAATGACTGAAAGCCTAAAATGTTGGCTACACAATGGTATATAAATTTTTAATTTAGTTTGCTATTATAACTAGGGTTGCTTAAATACCCGGATATTTACTTTTCGGGTATTTACTAGGGTGGTGCGGTTACGGTTAATTTATCACTACCCGGTATTCGGTTAACCGCATTTTGGCGTATCCGGTTTTCGGTTACGGTTTTTTAGTTTCGCTTCGGTCGGTTAACCGGAAAAAACTCGGTTTCGGTTATTTTTGTCGTAAATTAACCGGAATTTTGTTGTACCCGGTTTTCGGTTAACCGCATTTTTTCGTACCCGGTTTTCGGTTTCGGTTAATTGGGCAAAAACTGGTCCGGTTCGGTTAACCGACCGTGCACCACCCTAGTATTTACCCGGTAAATACCCAAATGTCGGGTATTTATAAAAAAAATACTCTTTGTCGTTGAAACATTTCCTTCTTGCGATTTAAATAGCTCCAGCTCCATGATAAAGGCTTAGGCATTGAAGAGGCTAAAAATTAGGATATTTATTCATAAAAAGACGCCCGTTTACATAACAAAACGCTTAATTAAAATCTGAGAATTTGAACCAGTTTGAATTCAAATGTTTGTTGTCTCGCGAGGAATTCAAAAATTAACTGCGAGTTATTGTTTTAAGAGTATTTTCTTTAGTGAATCGACTACGCTGAGCACGATTCCGGCATTAGAATCACAGGTTTGTTAATCAAATGTACCGTGCGAGTTCGACATACATGCAAACTTTTTTATTATAAATATCCGAATTTTATATAGCCGGTTATTTTGTCGGGTATTTGCCGGTAAATACCTGGGTATCTACCCATTCAGCAACCCTAATTATAATGCAAACACTTTCAAATAATTTCGAGTAGTTTTATTCTTGACTCCAACATCCTATGCTTTTAATCATTTAATATGTTCAAAATTTATAAAAAATCGCTTAGCATGCGAAAAGTCGTGTGCACTAAATTATGCGTTTTGTGCAGAATTTCACGCTGAACACGATCGCTAAAAAAATTCAAAATAAGAAGAGGAAACAGCTTCAGAAACAGCTAGTAAAGTTGTATCCTAAACTTCTTCAAACCCTTCCACTTTTTTGCAAATCTTCAATTCTGACACCGGATTCGTGCTCAGCGTAATCAATCTACTTTCAAGGCTGTTTTAAAAATATAAAAATCACTGTCTTAAAAGTAAATCGACTACGCCGAGCACGAGTCCGGTGTCAGAATTGGGGATTTAAAAAGGTGAAGAGAGCTGAAGAAGTTCTTCACAAGCTGTTTCACCCGTTCAAATCGCTCTTGCATCCGAATTTTTTTCAGCCATCGTGTTCGGCTTGAAATTCTGCACAAAACGCATAGTATAGTACACAGCCATACTTGCACGGGCGCCAAAACGCGCACAGCGCCGGCGCCGATAGAGCCCGGCGCCGCTTATTTTACAAAAGCCTGCCGCATGGCTGGCGCCGGCGCCCTTAATTTGTTAAAAGTTCATGAGTTCAGAAACAAGAGCACGTAATCTGTTTTAAATTATGTTTTATGCGATTGTTTTTAAATACAGTTATACCTCAGCTCGTTTATAGCACAAAATCTGTACCATATTTTTGTCCGTAAAAGTAAACCTTTTAAAATAAAAAATTTGTTTTGTTTGATTTATTAATAGAATAAAACCCAATCTGGCGCCGGCGCCTTAATTATACCCTGGCACCGGCGCCGAAATTTTGAAAAGCCTGGCGCCGGCGCCGACGCCGTTTTTCCCAAACGTGCAAGTATGCACACAGCCAAAAACAAAAAAAAACGGAAAAAAGTTGAAAACTTGAGTTAACTGTGTAATAATCCTATTTTATATCTAGCCAACAATTAACAATATTTTCTGGCTAACTTCAGATATCGCAAATATATTGCCTTTGCAGTCCCTTTTGTATTTATGCACATTGTTTGGTGGACACTTGCGTTTCGCTACAATATTTTCCGTCTATATCCCACCAGATATGAAATGGCGGTAACCATGATTGTAGGAGCCACCGTTGCTGGTTGGTTGATGTTAAAATGTATAAAAATTTTCCAAAATGTGTTAAGGAGCCACATCTGAGGGTGGCGGAGCTGTCGCTTTTCCAGTCATGGTTTTGCTTCTACATATTGACTCTAGTGTGGCTAGAGATTTTTCTTTGATGATTCAAAGTTGCGGTCGGTTTTGCTTGTCAAAGATTAAAATTTTAAGGGGCTACCCTACTAAAGCTGCATATTTGCTTGAGCTTCGGCCACTAAATTGTTAAATTGCTCCCCCCCCCCGCTGCTTTTAAAATATAAAAATCACTGTCTTAAAAGTAAATCGACTACGCTGAGCCCCGACAATTCAATTTTTTTTGCCTAATCATTGAACTTCTGTATGGATTTTTCAACTTAGTTTCTAACAAAACTTTACCTATAATTAAATTCTAGGCCTTGTTTTGTTAGAAACCAAGTTGAAAAATCCGTACAAAAGTTCAATGATCAGGCAAAAATTTTTGAATTGGCGGGGATAACCGTTGTCGTAGACGGCAATGGCCCTTTAAAGTGGCATGCTCGCGGCCGATGAGAATATTTTGAAAGGCGGGTACCAGGTCAATTCAAAAAAAAATTATTTTGAAATGCAAATTTGTTGAGTACCCTCTTGTCATAAGTAATAGCATTGGTGGCTCAGTGGTAAAGTGGCGGCGGCTTGTGAAAGTTCGGTCATCAGTTCGATTCCGATTGGAATCATTGTTTTTCCTTGACATTTACTAAAATGCGACATTTTCTCGTTTGAATTTCACTGTTAACCGCCTTTCAAAATATTCGCATCGGCGGCGAGCATACCCCTTTAAGAACACAATTTCGGGTAGGTTTCTTGGCTTTTGGTCTTTTTGCATATTTTCTTGTTCACTAGGTGGATACCAATTTAGGGTGGTACATAAGGTGGCCAGCTCAAATTTTCAATTTCCGGGCATTTTTTTTGCCAAAATCCATCTTAAAGTTCTGAAAATTGCTTCATTCACTTTAAAGGACCATTGCCGTCAAATTTCGTATTTTTGAATTGGCGGGGACAGCTTTTTTACTCCGAAAATGCACAAAATTATTTTTCGAAATTAAAATGTGGCTTTTCATTTTTTGGTCTCATTTTTTTGATGGTAATATTTTGTCGCATTATTTTTTTCAATAGTGTCTTGTCTTTCAATAGTCTTTTTGCAGGGCGCTTTTGGATAAGAGATTGCCAAGCTTGATCGCAAACAATCTTACGGGGGCTAAGCGTGTATTAGATAAGTTCTTCTTTTATCTCCTCGCCGTCTTTTGCTTTTCTTGTCGTTTTTAGGCATGTGCAAGATGAGCATTGAGGAGAAGTGGTCCCGTACGAATGAGTTCATGCCATCAACAGTCATCAAAACTTTGTCGTGTTCTTTTTATGTGATGGCCAACAGTTTTCAATAAAATTAATTTGTATGCCGTTTGTCGATTTCAACCGAACTCAACCGAGCTTGTCGAACTCAACTAGCTGCAATGCATTTTAATAACCTCGTTGAACAGGAAGAAACAGGTTCCAGAAAAATAATCGGATCAAAGAAAAGAACAAAACTGTCTACAAAAACATCAAATCCTCTCCTGATTCAGGCTGGAAGGTGAATTTGGTCAACAGAGTTCAAAAAAGAAGAGCTGAAACAACATCAAATGAAATGCAACTTAGTGGTGAGGACTTCTTAGACGGGCTGGAAGAGGAAAGAAGTGAGGGAAATCACAACAATGGACCAAATTTTTATCGACGAAGACTGATGAAAATACATACAATTATGATTCTGACGGTTGATATTTTTGTTGATGATTGTTGATAGCATAAACTCATTCGACAAGACGTACGGGACCACTTCTTCTCAATGCTCATCCTGCACATGCCTAAAAACGACAAGAAAAGCAAAAGACGGCGAGGAGATAAAAGAAGAACTTATCTAATACACGCTTAGCCCCCGTAAGATTGTTTGCGATCAAGCTTGGCAATCTCTTATCCAAAAGCGCCCTGCAAAAAGACTATTGAAAGACAAGACACTTTTGCAAGAAAATAATGCGACAAAAATATTACCATCAAAAAATAGCAGAGCTCCATGAGAAACCGACCAAAAAATGAAAAGCCACATTTTAATTTCGAAAAATAATTTTGTGCATTTTCGGAGTAAAAAAGCTTTCCCCGCCAATTCAAAAATACGAAATTTTCGTGGCCGTGGACGGCAATGGTCCTTTAAGCCTACTGATAAATGTGCTTATTTTGAGAAGGCATTGAAGAAACGGAAACCATAAAAACAAGAAAAACAAGATGTAATTGTTTCTCAAAGTAAACAGACACTCTTTCAAACTTTGAGATGAGTTTAAAAATTTAGCGAAAAAATAATAAAATTATGCGAAAATGGTGACATGTCGTTATAATTATTTCAAACTTTGAGATGTTGGATGCGTGGTGACATGTCGTTATATCGAGGGTAATTTTATTGAGAGTGTCGTTATATCGGGGGTGAACTTTGACTAATTTCTCTACCGGCCAGCTAAATTTTAAAAAGGTGTCGTTATATTGGAGTGTCGTTATATCCAGGTTCGACTGTATTATACCTACACCATACTATATTTTTGCTTTTTATAGACTAAAACTGTCTTCATTCTCAGAAAAAGCAGTTTTAGGAAAAAAGGAAAAAAACCACAAAATAATTTTAAAAATGGTAGGAAGTGGAATTGTATGGATCTTCAGTATAAATAGCTTCAACCTAATTGAAAATTTTATAATAATTGATTGCAGGAATGACCTCAGCTTCTTTCACAATCTTGTTCATGAAAGTGCAGCTGGAGTGGCATTCTATAATCTTCTGCACTTTAAGTTCTACATTTGGCATAATTCTGGGTCTCCAGTATGTGGATCAATTATTTGATGGTAAAACCAGGAATGTGCACAGGCCGTTTTACGTGCTTTTTCATTCGATTTATATGTCCATCTTTTTCATCTCGACAATACGTAAGTTATATGTCATTTGAAAGCTAACATTCAGCGCTATCTTTCTGCAAGCATCAGGCAGCGGATTTGCAACTTTTTGTAAGGACGGGCTGTGAAAAAAGACTAAAATCGTGATTTTCGGTCTTTTTCAAGGCCCGTCGCGGCCATCCTCACAAAAAGTTGCAAATCCGCGGCCCGAAGCTTGCAGAAAGATAGCCCTGATTTTAGCTTTCGAATGGCATATAACTAGCTTATTGTAGAAATAAAAAAGATGGACAAACAAATCGGAAGAAAAAGCCAGTAAAACGTCGCGTGCACATCATTTGGTGAAAGAATGTTTTTAAAAACTCTGCTCCAACTCCCAAATTGCAGGTCCAACCAAGAAGATGTTGTTTGTATCTATATGGTTTTCTTTTGCAATATCTTTGTATATTTTGAACACTCAAAAGAAGAGAGTAACTTATCCACACATTTCCAACTTCAACTGGTGGAAAGCTTGCATACTCCTGTTGGCTGGTTTTGTTGGAGGTAAGTTTTTTTTGGAAATTTGGAATTTGAAAAACCGAAAGAAAAGTTTCTTAAACGGCGGCAATTTCAAACTCCCGGTTCCCGAATCTCTAAAAAGAGATTTTCGTATGGTTTAAATCACTCAAAAAAATTCGGATCTGCATACCGTATTTTCTCTAATAGAAGTCCAGTCTCTAATTGAAGCCCAGTCTCTAATAGAAGCCCACCCCCAGAGGGGGGTTGAAAAATATAAGCCTATGGGCTTCTATTAGACAAAATACGGTATGTTCGAGGGTACGCCCAAAAAAGTATGCCTTGGACCCACCTGTTGTTTTTTTTTCAAATTTTTTTTCTTGTTGGGGCAGACTCAAACTCGTTTTTCGAAGTTGAACAAATGAAAAAAACATGTTTGAGTCCATCCTACCCTATTCTTGCCTAAGCCTAAAAACACAGCAGGGATATCCATGTAAAATTAATCAGGTTGGGGACCACGGCAAAATTTTTTTGGACAATGTTCATAACTGAAAGTTTTTTTTACTTTAAAATGGTTAAAAAGTGTAAATAAATGGTTTTTAAGACTAGAGAAGAAAAAAATAAAAGAAAACACAACAGGGGACCAAGGCATATTTATGATCTCTGTCTAAGTTAGCATGAAAATTTGAGAAATTTATGGTGTCCAGAGTTGGTATCGGTTATTAACTACCAAATAAAACTGAAAATCTATGCCGACCTGCTAAGCTGTGGAACCTGAAAGAATCGAAGATAAAGCGATGAAATAATAAAGGCAGGAAAACGAACCGCTTTTTATTGCGATACAACGGAAACGGACAGACGAATGCAGTTCGAATTTCTTGTTTTTTGATTTTCGCCGTTTCCTAAAATTGTCAGAGAATAAACACAGCTAATATGGTATGACAGTCGTAAAAATTTGTAAATACAATGACACAAAAAATTATAAAAAAAGTTGAAAAATTTAAGAAACACACCCTGTACGCATCGCCTAAGTCACAGGTTCGACTGTCACTCGGTACACACCTTATTTTTTAATCTTTCTTTGTTAACAAGTTCCGTGTCAATGTGATCCTCACACTCTTAGCTATCCAACAAGATCATCAGCGCTGGGTGTCACACGTACTGAAGCTGATTTACAGGCTAAATAGGGCTTAATTTCCGAAAATCGATCGTTATTGGAGGTTTTCTTTGACTGGTTTGATTGATATTTTCTGACTTTCATCTACAAGTCACATGTTTCATATATACTGGGTGGGGCAGAAAAACGCGGAAACTTTTGAAAATTTTTGTCAAGAGCTTCCGCGCACCGTCTGAAATACATATTTTTTGGTGTAAGCAAGGATGTTGCCGGTATCGAGTCCTATCATTCTGCCGTAACCCTAGGTCTAGCTCTCTTAGCATGAGGTTAACGTGGCTCGCTGCACAGGGCTAACTCACTATGTGGTTGAGTCCCATATGCTTATGCTCGCACTTGAAGCTGACCTTGTGACTTAGGGATTCAACCGTCCATCCTTGTTACGCCATAATTCATCCAAAAATATAACCAAACTCAATCGACAACGAAAAGAAATAAAAAATATATAATACTGAATAAGTAAAGCTCAAAACAAATATAAATCAAAGGTATCCATGTTTTTTGACCCCACTCTATACTAAAATAGAGCCAAGTTTCTAGGCTTTCATTTAAGTTATCATACGGAGAAAAAGATATATATTTAGTTAGACCTGAAATTCTAAAAAACATTGAACGGTGTCCGATTCCATGCCATCCTACACAGGGCTGTCATTTGCATTAAATCCCAAAATCAGGGCATTTGCTGACAGTAAAGCAGTGCTGAAAATAGTTGCAATCGACTGCTCGATGTTTTTTGGCCATAGAAGTTGGTGAACTTACTTAAAAGTAGAGTAAAAAAATAGGGTGTGCAGCCAGAGGATCTGAGCCTTCGACCTTAGACGATGCTTATAAAGTTACCTCCCACTTCATGGCTCGCTTACAATGGAGGTGTGAGGTGCGAGGTCGAGGTGTGAGCTGCGAGATGCGAGGTCCGTTTCTAAAATTTTTTTTTATATTGGATAGTGGGAAAGTTTATTTTTTTTCAGAAGCGGACCTTAAAAATAGGTCAAAAAAGTTTTAAGATCAGTAAAACCACAAAAGCTGACTGAGCTACGGCACCTTAAAGACCTAGAGCTCGCACCTCGCCCCTCCATTGTAAGCGCCGTATTAAGGAAACTCGATTTAACGACACTTTCTTGCCGGTCCCCTGTGTGTCATTAAATCGAGGTTTGACTGTATAAGAATAAAAAGGCGCGAATTTAAATAATTATTTTAACGTGGTAGAAATCGATGTCAAAAGGTAGCCGTAAAAGTTCCCCCCTTTAATACAGAACATATATGTGTTCTGTACGTACATATATGTCGTCATAAATGAACAATATTTGCAGGTCTGTGTAGTGCCTTTGCCGGTTCTGGCGTAGACATATGCTCCTTCTCTATACTCACTCTGCTGTTCCGAGTGAGCGAGAAGGTGGCCACCCCTACATCTATTATACTTATGGCAGCTAACACTGTGATCGGATTTTTCTGGTGAGCTATAAAACCAAAATTATCCCAAAAAATATCCAAATCCTCACATTCTAAGGCGCCAATTGATCATGACTGAAGTTACTGACCTAGCCTGGGAGTATTTCGAAGTAGCAGGTGGATTTTAGCACTTTTTGAACAAATAATAATACTTTTGTTGATATTCAGTGCCAGTAGTAGTGATCTGTGCCCCGTTTGGAGCTTTCATATCCTCGCATTTGCACAGACAAGTACTTGCCTCTCTAGTGTATATACTAGAAATCGTATCTCTGGTTGGATTTTTAATCACTTCTCCGCCTCTGACATTAGTTGGAATTGGTGCGGCCATCATCTTTTTCAGGTTTATTTTGCTCGTGCAAATTTCTATGTAGATTTTTTAGCTCTATATGTGTTTGCACCCTTCCCTAAAAATATTCCGTGGTCGCTACTGTTGGCTTTTTTGGAACTTTTTCTTCCAAAAGTCTCAAAAAGGATTTATTTACACTGTTAAGCATTTTTTGGTATGAAAATGATTAACCCGAGGATAGTAACGCTGAATTTTCCACGTCCGGTATCGTTGGGCACTTTGTGCCTTGTATGAATAAACACATTTATACAACTGGATGGGTTTCACAGTATAATTAATTTCTTGAGCAACTGCATTTATGAAACCCATCAATTTTTAAAAGGCAAAATGAATGGTGAGGGCACAAGGTGACGAGCATTGAGAACTTCGGGGTTCGTTGATTAGTCAAAAGATACTTGTGGAACCCATCAACAAGCACAGACGTAAACATTAATTCATGGGCACAAAGTGCCCAAGGTTGCCGGAAGCGTGAAAATTTGTTGAGAGGGAATTTTTCGGGTAACCGAGGATCATACCAACTTGCTCAATATCTCATTTTGAAGGTTAGTGTTATGCTTCCTAGATCCAGAAGATGGATTTGAAAAAAATTTGGACGTGCCGTATTTCCTCTAATAACTCACCCGGGTGAGTTATTTTTTGAATTATTCAAAATCGGAAAAATTTGAGGTCGATCTCCAGATTTTTGGGTCAAAATTTAAAATCTGAAAAGTGGAATCGGTAGAGCTCGTGGGAGTTAAGAAAACGCAACAAACAGCTTTGCAAAATATTTTTTTCTGAGCTGAGATGAAGGTCCTTTAAGTTGAAGGGTGAGTCATTAGAGGAAATACGGTAATGACAACAAAATTGTAAAATTGATTCGTGCGCAAAGCACCCAACGTTAACATTCTAGGATTAAAAACATTTTGCTTTCGCCCCCAGGCTAATTTTTTTATGTTGAAAATATATAAATTTAGACTAAAGCCTAGGCAAGGGCAGGCCAGCTTATGTTAGGGCAGACTCAAACATGTTCCTCAAAGCCTCAAAAAGTGTTTAAATGAATGCCTTTTAAGACTTTTGGAAGAGAAAAAATTTACAAAAAATCAACAAGGGGACCAATGCATTTTTTGGAAGGGGTGCGGACAAGGGCTGCAAAAAGCACCGATTCGAAAATTTGACAGTTGGTGCTCGGTGCCGAAATTTTGAAATTTACAGCACTGGTGCGAAAACACAAATAGAGCCGATTTTTTTATATTAAATATTAGTCCAATTGAAAAATAGTACTTATCGCGTTTACCACCCCCTTCTATATGCAGTATGTCCTAGAAAGTAAAAAAAAGCACATAATTTACAACTTTTTCTTATATTTGACCAAAGTTTAGTCAAAAATACCCTAAAAAGACCATCTTGTTTTGAAGAATTAAAGTCAAGATTTTTTGAGAAAAGCTCAATTTTTATAAGAAACTGTTAACAAATGTTTATTATATCATGTTGAGCAAAAAAAGTTGCTTGGGACCATAGTTGCACCTCCGCCAAAAACTCCGCCGGCGCCGCCGCCAGTGCTGGCGCTTGGTGGTGCCACCGGCGGCGTTGCAGCTATGCTTAGGACGTCCTTTTGGGTCGCTTTTCAAAGATTTATTTTTGTATTCTTAATTTCAGTTTCCTTTTTTTCCTGGCCGTCAGCAAGTTTGGAGAGAAGCTGCACCAAAACACCCCAGCTGAAACTGTTACAGGCAAAGATAAAATGAAAAGAAAAAATGATTTTTTTTCTAATGTACTATCCCAGCCTTCAGCAGTATAAATTATGTAACTCTAGCGTGCTTTTATACTCCACACACCTACACAAATCTTTATGTCTTGAGCGATAGAGAAGCCGGAAAAGCTGAGAGGCACTAAAAACATGACAAACAAAGACTTTTAGCTCCATACCTGTCATTTTTTTTCATCACAAAGTTTGTTCATAAAAAAGTGGCCTTTAAAAAAGTAGAACTGACATACATACCATTTGACACAGAATCGTCTGGAGATGTGCTCTTTTAAAAAGTGCAAGACCGTTTTCCTACACCTCCAGCGCGCTACGGAACCTGGAAGTTGAAAAAATGTTCCTAAGAAAGTGAGCCAGTTGAGGGAGCAAGCTAGTAGTGAAGCCAAGAGTGGCAGGTCAGCCTAACAAAGCTAGCCGTTAGGGAAGGCACAGGGAGGAGAGTCGAGGTTATTAATATCAAGTCATCCGGAAATTAGCCGCACTTTTTAGAAAAGTTGTTGTGTTGTTTATTAAGAGACAACTTAAATTATACCAAATTTAGTTAACTTTTTATAATATTAGGTTGTGTCAAAAGTTCTGTCGTTTTTGCCTTGGTCCCCCTGTTGTGTTTTAGCGCAATTTCAAAAGTTTATGTTCATCATTTTTAAAGCTCAGTAATTCATTTTTGTGACTTGCATGTCAACCTCTGTACTGTTTTATTGTTTTCAGATGGACATCAATCATACAATCAATACGCAACAGTTCAAGAAATTTCAGAGGATATCGATCGTTTCTTCTCTTCCAAGCCGGTTGGATTTTACGTCAAGGGGATCTCTCGCTTACAAGAACGCTGGGGAGAAGTCGTAGAATTTGAAGGAGATTATTTTGTTGATTAATTATTTTACTTTGTTTCGAATAAAAACTTGTTTTGGGCTGTGTTTGAAACTTTGACTGGAAAACGACAGAACTTATGACACAACCTAGTAGTTCTGCCATATGTTGGCAATGCTAGAATAGATACACAGAAGATCGTCTCCATGAAGTGTGTTGAGGATGCCGTCAATGCTGCAGCTGAAAGAAATGGAGATGATCAGGTCAGGTTTTTGAAGCTGAAAGGGTAATCAAAAGTGCTGATACGTGTTTGCTTTCTGCTCAGCAAAAACATCAGCGTCTAAGTTTTCTATCTTTATGAGAAAGCTTAAGAAAGTGGAAAGATAGTAGCCAAATGTGGCTAAATGTGGTTGCCAAATGTGGTTTTCTATGCGAGCATCGAAATTGTCTGTGTAATTTCTTTGATATCGCTATGTCCTGTATTGTTTCAAATAAAGTGTTTCTATGTCCCACTTTGAACTTATTTTCTATTTTCCATTTCGTACCCGTTTTCAAGTAATAGTTGGAATCAGTGCTCGGAATTTTTGAATTTTGTCGTACTCGTACTCGTACTTCGTACCTTCATTTTTTTACTCTCGTACTCGTAGTCGTACCTCGTACCTCTTATTTTTTGGTCTCGTACTTCGTATTCGTACTCGTACTGACCTTTTTTTTTCTCTCGTACTCGTACTTCGTACCTTCATTTTTTTGCCTTCGTACTCGTACTCGTACTTCGTACCTCTAAATTTTTGGTCTCGTATTTCGTATTCGTACTCGTAGTACGAGCTAAAAACGATTCGTACTCGTATTCGTATCGTATTTTGTCGTACTTGGCTTTTTACTCGTACTTTTGTCGTATTCGACTTTTTACTCGTACTTTGTCGTATTATTATTTTTCAATGTTTTGTTTATTTTCAATCTTTTTATACATAGTGGGTTAAATTAATGAGAAGTACTTGCTTATGAGAAGAAAAAAGAGAATATATAATAATAAAAAAGGGATTAAATTTTTTGTTCAAACTTTGATGAATGACTTGACTCAATTGTTGAATGACAAAAGTATTCTAGTTCGTAAGCGTTTGTCTCCAAATTTATACTTTAAAAACAAATAACAACTTCAAATTCATATAAAGAATCAGAAAAATGCTCGCATGCAAAAACTCAGTGAAGGTACGATTCGTACTTTGGTTCTCGTACTTCGTACTCGTACTTAGCGTTCGTACTTCGTATTCGTACTCGTAGTACGAGTACGATACGAGTACGAGTACGAAGTACGAGTACGACTTCCGAGCACTGGTTGGAATATGGTGTAAACCAAACTTTTTCCGCAAAAGTTTTTTTTGTAAAAAATTGTTCTTGCAGATGGATTACTTCATCGTGACAAAGAATCCTAAAATATGAATTCAGAAAAAGATTTGACTTTTATCAATAAGAAGTTGTTTGATATCGCTCAGGTAGTCTTAAATCCTAATTGAAAACTGAAATTCCTGCTAAAAAAACATACTTTTCAATCAAAATTTGCATATTCTGGTCATCAATCACTGAGAATTTTAGAAGATGTAGGAAAAAGTTTTTCAAAAATCTTGGCGTTTTGTTTACGGCGTACAACCAAACTTTGCTAAAGCATCCCACACCAGCATTTGATTGCCGAAAAAGATCGCCCAAATATTTGCAGCAAGCAGTCAGCTGTCAATAAGGGTAAAAGGACAGTTCGCATCGATGCGAACTGTCCACTTAGTTATGTTTTGAGGATAATACCCATTTTTGACTAATTTTTTTTATTCTTAGCCATCCTAGTAACCAAAATTTCATCGGGAATCTGAATCACCAAGCGGAATTTCAAAAAAAAGCTCGGTTGATGAGATATAGGCTAAAGTTGGAAAATACAGGTGAATACTGTCTTTTTCCAACTTTAGCTTATTCTCAACAGCCGTGCTTTTGAAATTCCGCTGTGTTCGATTCCCGATAAGGTTACTAAGATGGCTAAATAAAAAATTAGTCAAAATGGTATTATCATCAAAACATAACTAAGATGAACAGTTCGCATCGATGCTTAGCTATCCGTCAATAAGTCATCCATCCAAGTCTTCCCAGACCACAAAAGACTCTGCTTGTTCTCAAACCTTTTAACGATCTTCACGTCAGGCCGTTCTCTCTATAGTTAAACGAACCGCTTGAGTTTCCTACCATTTGAATCAGCAGTAATGATTTAGTATAACCAATACAATAAAGCTCTGAATATGATAAAATAAATACCTTTGCAACTTGAGCTGACCCTTGACTTTGCGCCAGTTAATTTTAAAGAAGCTACGGCTTATTTCAAATTTCTTTGCAGCACTATTGTTGAGGACGGCTTCTGCATAAAATTTCATTAAAGCGTAAAACCCCAAGCGCAACAGCTGTTCCCCCCTCTATCCCCTCCCCTTCAATTTTTATTGAAAATTTCACTTTTGCTGTTGGACAACAAATAAAATTGTTCTCTTTACCGGCTTATTTTACTGACTACGAGTTTAATTTCGCAATAACTTTTTATAAATATCTGTTGTGCTGTTTTTAAACAAATTCAGTCAAATCAGTAGAGTTTTTAGTCATTTTTCTAATTTTAGTTTTTAGCTTGTTGAGAGCAACCAAGTATGCGTTCTGAATTCTCTGACGTATTGTGGTCAATATCTGCTCTATCTCTTCATTAGTTTTCTTGAGTTCCATTTGGTACTTCCAATTTGTATTAAATACATCTTCCCGGCTTATTGTTTCATTAACACTGCACCTTTCTGGATTGAACTCTGCAGTGGAGTTCTTGTCAAGGAATGGAAACTTCCACACTCCAGGCACTTTGTCTTTCCAGTAATGAAGCATAAAATCTCTGTCAGCCCAAAAAGAGGTGGCTGTTTCATGTCCATCCCTGGCCCAACCATCACCCTGCCTCAGTAATTTAATGGTGCTGCCAAAACTTCTTGTAGATATTCCCAGAATATGTCTAGCACAGACCACATATTCGTTCAAATAGGTAGCATAGCCTCTAACAAAAAGTTGCCTTAGTTTTTTCAGGATTAGCAGTGCAAAATTTACAATGTTGAGTTGTAGACCACGTCACATACTAATCTAGCACTTGTTGATGACACATATTTATTTATAAGAACTTGGTGCAAAGGCCCTTGGTCATCCTGATGGTAAGTATGCCTTTGATGGTACAATTCATTGGATGTGTAATTGGCCCATTCCATTAAAAAGTTGTGCACAAAAGGTGTATTTCTGAAAAAATTCTACTTTTCAGAAAGGCTGAACGCTTAGCATTCCGCTTATTTTGTTATTTGCCCGCGAAAAATATATGCCGAATGATCTTTATTAATTACCAACCCCCATACCGTATTTCTTCTAATAGGCCCACCGGTGGGTTTATTCAACCCCCTATTAGTCCACTATTAGAGTCGTTTTGAGAATTTTTGTTGGTTCGACAAAAATCTAAAAAATGGAATAAAGTGCGGTGCATAATTATACGACCACCCTTATTTTTCAAATTTCGGGACTTAATTCTTAAAATCAACTATTAACATTTGAAAAAAGCGCTCTAAAAAACGGTGGTTTCAGTATAGAATCCAGGTATAACAGCAGTTTTAGTAATTTTTTTTGCAAATTGTTGCAAATCGATTGTTTTGATAGATACGATGAACCAAGATTCCCCACAAATTTTCCATGATGTTCAGATTCGGAGAGCACGCAGGCCAGTCGAGGAGAACGATACTCTGCTCGGTAAACCATCTGAACTTTTACGCAATTAACTGCACAGTCCCTCTTATATCCTTGCGTAGATCCCTCCAGTAGCCGTTAAACCCGTCAGGACCGTCCTAATTAAACTTCTTTTCATCCGAGAAAATGACGTAACTTTGCGCTAGCAAAATTTATTTATTTTCTAACTGTCTTCCAATCACGACCCATATTTTACGAGCAAATTTGAGCCGACTATCTTTGCGACGAGGAAAAAGGCGAGGAGCAGGATTCATTTTATCATGCACAATATTGATTCCTCCACAGAGACCGAAGAATAGTAGTTTTCGCCGGGCGACGGTAAATTCATCCACGGTAAATTCATCCATTGGTAAATTCATCCAACGGTAAATTCATCCAACGGTAAATTCATCCATTGAAATATTACAATACAACCAGTTTAGGCTTAGCCCTCAGGCCAGCGTACTGAAGTTTTTTTATTTTTCTTATTTTTAAAGTGAAAACTTTTGAAATAAATTGTGAAGTTCAGTGCAAAACCGAAGTTTAGTGCAGCACCAACCGGGTCGTGAACCCACCTCCCATGGTCGGCATTTTATGGGAAGTCAACCCAAAGGAATTTTAACCCGCTTTAACGACCATAGAATTTTTACAAGGATGTTGGAAAGTGAAATACTTTTGACAAGGATGTTGGAAAGTGAGATCTATTTGATAAGGATGTTGGTGAACAAATAACTTTATCAAGGATGTTGGAAAAAGATGGTCGTTGAAAATTTCAAGGATGTTGGTAGCAATAACAATGTTGAATACAATAAGCAAAAGATGTTAGCAGTAACAGTTTCATCCTTCTTCCATTTTCGCTGAGACATTTAGCGCAACTTGGAAGTGATTCCCACCCGTGAACACAATCGGCAACGATGGCAAAGAGACATCTTGAGCGATGATAAGCTAAAATTGAAAAATCCACAATAAATCACAGACAAATTGACGTACAGATTCATCCAATGCAGTTCTCCTGCTATTCTCGCCCTTACAAACTTGTGGTGTTCTTCTGTTCCAAAAATACAATAGCTAAGAGCCTTGAAAGAAATAACTAAAAAAAGTTTACAAGTTTATGCATACCGAAAGCCGCAGTAGCCCCAGTATTACTTGGTTTTTGATTGGACGACCAGTCGTTTGAAAAAATTTCTCTTTGGAAAACATGTATTTGAGCGAATGTTTGAAGTCAAGACCTACAAATTTTCTCATAACTTTCCCTGTTTTGAAATGCAAACCATATTTTTCGCACTGTTTTACTTGTTATTCACGTGATAGAGGGTTAAACAAAATTGAAGGACCTTCTTTTCCTCAGTTCATTGCTTCTTTTTCTCCGCAGTTAATCTAGAAACTTAACAATAAACACAAAAAACATTGGCAATAAGCATTTAAAGAACGTTTTTGGAAAAAACGCCTAATTAAGGTATTTCAATGGATGAATTTACCGTGGATGAATTTACCAATGGATGAATTTACCGTGGATGAATTTACCGTGGATGAATTTACCATGGATGAATTTACCTAGAGCCGTTTTCGCCATAAGCAATACATCCATAAGCTTTTCACCGCGAGACATTTCACTAAACTATCGAATAAAATCAGAATATCGTAAGTCGATGCTGCTGGTCGTATAAATATGCACCGGCAAAATATCATATTTTGCAAAAAAAAATTTATTGAAACTGCTGTCACATCTGGATTCTGTACTGAAACCACCGTTTTTAGCGCGCTTTTTCAAATGGTAATATTTGATTTTGAAAATTGTTTCGAAAAGTCCTGAAATTTGCAAAATAAAGGGTAGTCGTATAATTATGCACCGCATTTTAGGCAGAGCTCGTAGGAACTAAGAAAATGCAACAAACAACATTGCAAAATATTTCCTTTGCTCCGAGATACAGACTCTCAAAGTTGAGGGGGTGGGTTGATTAGAGGGTGGTCCTATTAGAGGAAATACGGTAATTCAAAATAATGTTTTTGGCATAGTGTTTTTCACCCACTTTTTGCAGACCGCTCTTGAGCAAGTTAATACTCATTTTGTAGCTCATCTGACTGGCTACAAATCAAGGGGAACTTGCTCAAGGGTAGTCCACAAAAAGTGGGACAAAAACATAATGCCAAGAACACTATTTTGAACAAGGAGGGTGGGTAATTAATAGAGGTTATATGGTATTGGCAGAAAAATGGTCAATACCTCAAGTGACTGTACCTCGGGCAGAACAAATATTTTACGCCACTGTTTTTTTCATTTTATTAACTAATATTCTAATTTTTTGGAATTTAGTTGAGCAGTCGAAAATCTCGAGACGGACCTCGAATTTTTTATGTCCCGAAGAAGGTTAAAAAATAAAAGGCCATGGGCTTTTATTAGAAAATATAAGGTATCATGGTACCAACCATATTTCATACCACTTGGACCGGACGATTAAAAAAATTAAATTACTTTGCTAGATAAGAGCCGGCCACAACTTCCCAAGTGATGAGTCTTTCGAAAAATATGAGTTCAATTTCAGCATCTGTCCTTTCATGAATAAACTCCTCAATTCTGTGTCTAGGGTTGATCACGCCAATATCTGCATCCACAAATAGAAGCCATTTAAAATTTGGATGAGTTTGCATGAACACTACGGCAGCACAATGTCTGCGAAGATAAAACTGAAAAAAAAGTTATACATTTTTTAAAAGTCACTGTCTTTTGTGTGATTTAAAGGAGCATGCTCGTCGCCAATGGCAATATTTAAAAAACGGTGCCAGTGAAATTCAAACAAGGAAAAAAATGAAGAGACTTTGTAAAAGTGAAGGAAAAATCAGGCCTTCAGTGAAAATGTGAACCAGCGAGCAGCTTTTATAGTCCGCCGCTGCTTTGCCAGTGAGCCACCCATGATACTATATTACAGAAGTGTTTTTCCATTACTAATCGCCGCGAAAATACCCAACAAATTTGTATCTCGAAATAATTCTTTTTTGAATCACCTAGTACCCGCCTTTCAAAATATTCCTATCGGCGACTTTTTTGCTTGAATTTTGTTTTTAAGTCTTTGCACCAGGATTTGTTGAATTTTTCAAGCTGAGCATTTTAGGTATGTCTTTTTTTACGGATTTTGTACATTTTGCTTTGTCAAAACGTCAAAGCGCTTTTGTACGAATGTACCGTTTTTGTACGATTTCCTCACCATGAAACAATTACGACATCAAAAAGTGTCCCTGGCGCATTTGAATTTGCCGAATTCTCATTGTCATTAACAAGTATGGTCTTTTAACAAACAAAATAAATCATTTGAATTCACCTGGTACCCGCTTTTTAAACCTGGTACCCAGCATGCCCCTTTAAATGAAAATTCGGCACGTGAGAAAAAAGTGGTTGCGTGAGCAGTTTTACAAGATTTTGCAGGAAATTATGGCAAGAAATTTTACGTAACAGATTTCATGTAATAAATTAAGTAAACGCCAAAGTTAGCTAACCTACCCCTGACTGATTGCATTTCTGTGTGTAATTGGTGTCATTCTCCAAAAATATGTAATTAAGTGAATAATTTTGAGCCAAACAGTAGCAAGTCAAAGTTTTTTGTGCGCGAGAGAATAGTCTTTCAGGGAGCTAGGTTTGTCCACCACTACTAACACTGCAATATCCTTGGGAATTGAATGTGGGAAGTTATCAATTGAAATAGTATCTAAAATTTTAAATTTGCTTTAAAGATCCATCGCCGTTGCTGACAACGAGAATTTCACATGTTTGAATGCGCGCGGGACTCTTTTTTTATTCCGATAATTTTTGGCACAATTTTTTCGAATGTGTTTTTGTTTGGCCCCAGCCAGACTTAGGCGAAACACGAGTGCCGAAACACCATTTAAATTGATTTAATCACCCAATTTTTTAAATATTTTTGTAGAACTATTGGTACCAAAATGATTGCTATAATCTGGCGGTCATATTGAGCAAAAAATTTTGAAAAAAAGAAAATAAAAACTTTGGAAATTTGAATAAATTACGATTGTTTCGGCACTCGTGTTTCGCCTAAGTCTGGCTGGGTCCTTTAAGAAATAAAGTTAGCTAGGCTAAAATAACTGTAGGAGTGCAAGTCACTAGCTGTGGCGAAGAAGCAGCGGCGTCCGGTCAACGTTCTTGGTGAGTTCGATTCAGTGTTTGGACCTCGTACTCGTACTTCGTACTCGTACCTCGTACACGTACTCGTACTCGTACTACGAGTACGAGTACGAAGTACGAGAACAAATTTTTGTGGTACGAGGTACGAGTACGAAGTACGAGAAGAAATTTCAGTGGTACGAAGTACGAGTACGAAGTACGAGAAAAAAATTTGGAGGTACGAGGTACGAGTACGAACAGCTTCAAAATATAAGTATTAATAGATTAACTGACAATTTTTCACTTAGTGAAATTCCGTTTTGTGAAATGTTCATTTTGAAATTATCAAAAAAATTATATATTGTTGAAAAATAGCAAAAAACGAGGTTTTGATAGACTACAAGAGGTCTTTCTATTTAAAGTCCGTCGCGAGTTCTCTCAGATATTGTCGGACCTCTTCTCGGGCCCTATCTTTTTCATCTCCATCGTCTCGTCTACCACTATGCTTATGCCAATGACTACATCACCCGTTGAGAGAATGTTCAGCCAAATGACTCTCCACAGTGCGAATCACAAAGCAAATACTGGCGCTTCACGACTTAAAAGCCGGATCTTAATGTCTTTTAATAAAAAATACATTGAAAATAATTTTTTGAACTGATTTTCAAATAACTCATGTTCTTTTTAAACACATTAATAAATAATGCTGTGAGAAATAAGTACTTAATAACTAATATTTTTCTTTAAAATTCATAAATTTTCAAAATAACGAGCAAAAATGAAGTAGAACTAAAAACTACTGAAATTTTAAGACTATGGAAAGAAGTAAGAAGTGAGAGTCATTATTTTTGTAGTACGAGTACGAAGTACGAGCAGCAAATGTTCGTAGTACGAAGTACGAGTACGAAGTACGAGCAAATTTTTTTTTGGTACGAGGTACGAGTACGATATACGAGCTTTAAATTTTTGTTGTACGAGGTACGAGTACGAAGTACGACGGCTGAAATTTAGCAGTACGAAGTACGAGTACGAGTACGACCATTTCCTGAAAGTCCAAACACTGGTTCGATTCCCAATGCCGGCTCTGCTTTTTTGATGATTTAATTATTAGTTTACTGAAAATTAATTATGAATATTTTCAGAATAAAAATAGTGTCCCGAGCGCATTCCGTAAAACCCAAGTGCACCCCCCACCCTCGAAATTTTTTTTGTACTTTTAAATAAAAGTACCCATTTTCAGCTGAAAATTTTTATTGGTTCTTTATGGTTATCGGGAATACCCGAGGCAAGACGTGGCAAGACAATTTATGCGTAAGAATCGGGTATTCCCGATAACCATAAAGAACCTTTTTATTCTGAGGCACTCTGGTAGGCGAAAATTCTTCAACAATCCGATTCACAAAGCAGAATTTGAAAAAAATACTTAGTCGCTGAGATATGACCTTAAGTTGGAGTAAAGTTAAATGGTCCTTTTTTAAATATTGACACTCCAACTTTAGGTCATATCTTAGCGACTAAGTATTTTTTTCAAATTCTGCTTTATAATTCGGATTGCTGAGAAATTTTTGCCTACTGGAGTGCCTCAGAATAAAAATTTTCAGCTAAAAATGAATACTTTTATTTAAAACTACAATTTTTTTTTCGAGGGGTCGGGTGCTTTGGGATACTGTCAGCGCATTCAAACATTTGAAATTCTTGTGTCGGCAACAGCGATGGTCATTTAACATCAGAAAGGTATTGAGAGCAGTCACAAAGTTTAAAAAAAATTGGACGCTATTGCCTTATGTCCCAGCCTCTCCGATGCGAAGTTTCCTATGTCCTTTGTAACCAGCTCCAATAGAGCTATCTTTTGGCGTATGACATTTTTGATAGATCACCTGGTGGTGGTTCCTTTTCCATGTAAGAAAAATTCGATTTTACGGCACGGTTTTCGGGTCCCCAGGGGTGCCGTAAACTCGAGTATCGACTGTATAAAATTCAATTTAAAAATTAGAGGGATGTTTAAAGGGGCGTGCCCAGGCTAATAAGAGGTGGTGCCCGGGAATTCAAAAATTTTTCCTAATCATTGATCTTCTGTACGGATTTTTCAACTTGGTTTCTAACAAAACCACACCTAAAATTAAATTCTAGGCCTTGTTTTGTTAGAAACCAAGTTGAACAATCCGTACAGAAGTCCAGTAATTAGGAAAAATTTTTGAATTCCCGGGCACCACCTCTTATTAGCGTGGGCATGCCCCTTTAGGCAAAAAAGGCGAGAGATTTACAGAAAAAGGCGACTGGTGTTACACACATCGGAACACAATGCCAAAAACACGATTTTGAATTAGGAGCTATCATTTTATTAGAATAAAGGCTATAGGTGGAAACACCCGTCAAAATATGTAAATCTCCCGTCAA
Organism: Ditylenchus weischeri; assembly: GCA_029231635.1. NCBI lineage: Eukaryota > Metazoa > Nematoda > Chromadorea > Rhabditida > Anguinidae > Ditylenchus > Ditylenchus weischeri. Next base: position 66,933 of record JAMRYI010000568.1, on the reverse strand, counting down.
ACTAGAAAAACTAAGGGTGGCATAGAAAAAAAGATTCGAGAGTGTTAAGGTTACTTAAAAGACAACAAATTTCAAAGAAACCAACCAGAAAATGTCCAATCGACGGTAGACTTTGTTAAGAGTGATTTTTGTAGAAATATTTGATCTTACTTAGTGAGGATGCACATTTTTATACTAAGTGAGCTTAGTAAGTAAGAAATTATTTAAGTTAATTTAAATTTGACGGGAGATTTACATATTTTGACGGGTGTTTTCAATTTGAGCCTTAGAATAAATACGGTAAAAAAATACCATTTTGCACCGGCGTCTTTTCTGTCTTGAAACAAGTTAGAGGTGATTCAGTTGAAGAATAAAAAAGAAAAATCAAACAACTAGCAAATATTAATATTACAAAATATTTAGATCTCATTAACATAAGTTTAGACAAATTTAAAACAATTTTTTTTATCCAGAATTTTTAAAATTTAACATACTGTTTAGTGTCAAATACTTTTTGGTTTAAATTTACCAATTAAAAACTGCATCATCGATACTGACAGCAAATAATGTCCTAGAAAAGCTTGAGAAAAAAGAGGAACAAATATTGGGTGTGGCTTTTGATAAAACCACACTTTGTAGCCTACAATCTTTATTCATTCCATGACACTTCCAATGCTGTCGCATAATATTTGCCCAAAATTTTGTCTTGCTATCAGTTGAACATTTACAAGCTTCTCCCTTTTCTGCTTTGACGTCTCCCCCTCTACTAAAATTCTAGCAAATTACTTAATTACCGAATTTTCTCTATTTATAAACCCGGGGCTATAATTTTTCAAAACCCATCCCCACCATAAAGTTACTCCCCATGAAGTTACTCCTCCCCTTTAAGTAAAATATGGTAATTTAGGTAAAAAGATCTAGGGGGGTCTATAATTAGACACGGATCTATAATTACAGAAAATACGGTAATTAGCAATTAGTAATCTTATATAGTATTTGGCATGTGTGGGTGGGTGGGTGATTGGTTAACGCTTTTTTACTTCGAAGGCCAGAACGGGTCGTATATAGCGAAATCACTTTTGTCGCTAATACCATCGTGTTCCCCAGAATGTCAGCTTTCGTTTTAAAAAAAGAACAGGCGAAAAAAATTAGTTCTAATAGGGGATATACCTATTTTTATGAATGAAGCCCCTCATAGTCCCTCATTGAAATTTCGAAATACTATAGAGGCGCCGATAGGCGCCTGTGGTCCCTTGTAGGTAAGTAGTATGTCTGCCTGTCTGTAGTATGCCACAAGAAATGTTTACGCTTGTTGCGCCATTCAGATCAAAAATTAGTTAGCATCATTCAGCTCAGCGCGGTCAATTTACTGTCAGAAAAAATTCCAAAGTGCAATTAACCAAAAATTTCAAAAATTTGCTTGCTTTGACTTTTTTTTGACGAACCCTTTTGAAGAAAGATTCTATCTATGTTGCAACAGGCATTTAAAAAATGGCTAGAAACTGATAAGTTAAATTCAAACTAAACTAAAATATCCAAAGTAAAGGTCACCGGAAAATTGCGCCACCCTGTAGATTGCGGGGTACAATTTTTAGTACTATTAAAAGCCACACCTAATATTTGCTTTTCTTATGTCTGAAGCTTTTACAGGACACTGTTTGCTATCATTATATGCTTCCATTATATCTATTTTTAGTGATGTAGTGTCTTGTTGTAGCTAGCGACGTAGTGAAAGTGGTCTGGTAGCAACAATTATTGATTTGAGTGACAGTTAATGGCGCTAGTAGAGGATCCGGTAAAAATTTTCACTTGGTCCCCCTGTTGATTTTTTCCACATTTTTGCCTTGGTAAAAAACAAATTTTTTTTCTACCATGGTCTGGTAGCAACAAATATTGGTTTGAGTGACAGCTAACAGATATCTTATTAACCCTAATAATACCCCTCCACAAAAAGTGAAAAAAAACGTAACTCATACCGCATATTCTCTGAAATTGGATTTTCTCAATAATATAAGGTAAGGGCAAATGTAGTTAGAACAAAAACACCCTTAAAATCTTCAAAACATGACTTGAAAGGGCATGCTCACCTGTTCAAATTTTGTCCCCGCCAATTCAAAAAATTGTCCTAATCATCCAACTTTTGTACGGATTTTTCAACTTGGTTTCTGACAAAACTGTATCTAAAATTAAATTCTAGGCCTTGTGTCGTTAGAAACCAGGTTGAAAAATCCGTACATATTTTCAATGATTCGGAAAAATTTTTGAATTGGCGGGTGACAAAATTTGAACAGGTGAGCATACCCCTTTAAGAGCAAATAGGCTCAAACTGCAAAAGTCTGAATTTCACCAGTGAATTTTATTTCGACTTTTTTCTTTAAATTTTGTTTTAATTTTTTCGGACCAGCATGTAGCCACGGGTCTTAAATAAGCACCAGTTAGTTGATATCTCATTGGAAACTAGAGTCGCAGCGCTACATCGTAAACGAACCACTTGAGTTTCCTACCATTTGAATCAGCAGTAATAATTTACTATAACCAATACAATAAAGCTCTGAATACTTTTGCAACTTGAGCTGACCCTTGACTTTGTTAATTACGAAGCTACGGCTTATTTAAAATTTCTTTGCAGCACTATTGTTGAGGACGGCTTCTGCATACTTGATCACTGTGAGCTTGAATTCATTTGTATAGGACCATAGTTTTCTTGGACTGCTTGCTTCAATTCCATCCTCGACATCCGTTAAGTTCACGGGGTTATTATCGCCCATTTTAGCAGCTAAATAATAAAATGATTTAACTTTTATAATAAACCAATATGGTGAAGATGAAATTATCATTTCGGCCGTCAAGTTATTGAAGACAGTCAAGTTATTTTAAAATGTCGAGTTATCAGAGACTGTCGAACTATTGGAGACTGTAAATTCATTAGAATAAGCGCAACATCCACCAACCGCCATCAATCGCCGCCTATCCCCCCGAGTCCACATCACAAAACACCTAGGAAAAAACATTTCAATTTTTATTGAAAATTTGCCTTTTGCTGTTGCTCTTTACCGGCTTATTTTACTGACTACGAGTTTAATTTCGCAATAACTTTTTATAAATATCTGTTGTGCTGTTTTTAAACAAATTCGGTCAAATCAGTAGAGTTTTTAGTCATTTTTCTAATTTTAGCTTTCAGCTTGTTGAGAGCAACCAAATATGCGTTCTGAATTCTCTGACGTATTGTGGTCAATATCTGCTCTATCTCTTCATTAGTTTTCTTGAGTTCCATTTGGTACTTCCAATTTGTATTAAATACATCTTCCCGGCTTATTGTTTCATTAACACTGCACCTTTCTGGATTGAACTCTGCAGTGGAGTTCTTGTCAAGGAATGGAAACTCCCACACTCCAGGCACTTTGTCTTTCCAGTAATGAAACATAAAATCTCTGTCAGCCCAAAAAGAGGTGGCTGTTTCATGTCCATCCCTGGCCCAACCATCACCCTGCCTCAGTAATTTAATCGTGCTGCCAAAACTTCTTGTAGATATTCCCAGAATATGTCTAGCGCAGACCACATATTCGTACAAGTAAGTAGTATAATCCCTAAAAAGATATTCAATTTTTTTAGGTGGGTGAAAAAGCTTCCGCCTTTTCACTGTAAATCTCCCGACATTTTATATTAAACACCCGTTTTACTTTAAAATTAACGTTTGTACCTTTTTTAACGTAACTTTTTTTTCAAATTTTCATACCATCATAGCCTCAGATCCTCGCTTTCTAATCAACTAGAAATTGAAATTGTAAAATATAAAAAATGGAGAGATTTACGTATTTGAATGGAGGAACCTAAACCAAAAACATACTTTATTCTACCAAGTAAATCTCTTAATTTTTGAAATTATATAGTTAAAATTAATAGCTTATTCTGAAGTCAAGATCCTGGGCTATATATTACGGAATGTTTCAAAAAATATTTTAAAGAAAAGAGAAAACCTAATTTTAAAAAGTAAGCGGGTATTTAGACAAAAAGGTGGGAGATTTAAGAAAATAAGCGAGATATATCAATTTCATTCATTTTTTTCGCAACTAAAGCTACAAAATTTACAATGTTGAGTTGTAGACCACGTCACATACTAATCTAGCACTTGCTGATGACACATATCTATTTATAAGAACCTGGTGCAAAGGCCCTTGATCGTCCTGATGGTAGGTTTTGTTTTGATGGTACACTTCATTGGATGTGTAATTGGCCCATTCCATTAAGAAGTTGTGTACGAAAGGTATATTTCTAAACAAATTCTACTTTTCAGTAAGGCTAAACCATTTATAGGAATTCCGCTTATTTTGTTACTGGGTTGGTGCATAAGTTCATGGGCGGTTATACGTAACAGACCATATTTATGTATGTGTTGCAAAATTTTCTATAAATCAGAATTGGCACTCAATTAATTGCTGGGTTTGAAAATCGAAATTTTGACTACACAATTTGCGATTTGAAACACATCGGTTAATTAATAAATAAAAAAGCGATTTCAAATCGTAAATTGTGTGTCGATTTTCAAACCCAGCAATTAATTGAGTGCCAATTCTCATTTATGAAAAATTTTGCAACGTATACATTAATATGGTCTGTAAAACCACCCACGAACTTATGTACCAAGCCAATATGTACCCACGAAAAATATATAGCGGACAACCTGTATTGATTACTAGGGTTGCTGAAATGCTCGAGCAGAATTTTTTGAAGAAAATTCTCGAGAATATGCACTCATATTCTTGAGGATATTCTCGAAACACAAGCATAATCTTTTTGTTTATCATGATCAAATTTTTATTCAACAAATCATAAAGTTTTAATCAGGATCATTCATTAATACCGTAAAGCTTCTAATGGAACGACATGCTCTAATTGAACGACACCCGCCAAGGGGGGGGGTCGAAAAACAAAACATAAAGAATTTTAATTGCGCTAGATAATTTTGCTTATTTTTAGTTCAAAATTATGTTTTGTGATTCATTTATCATCATTTTTTTATCCGTCGTGACATGTGCTCGAATGCTTTTTTTCCAAGGTTCGTCAGCAATAAAATAACTGCATGATGCACGGTTAAAAAGAAGTCATGTCTGGTGGAAATGTTTGAGCATTCCGATAAATGTCTATTTGCAGTGGATTCTTATTGTATGGGAAAGTTTGTCCGAAGAAAGCATTACCAAGTCTTTTGAAATCTGTGTAGTCACAAATGCAATCGATAGAAACAATGACAACCAGATTCACTGCTTCAAGCCATATGGTCCAGTGCCCACTGGTCGAGAAAAGTTGCAGGAAGCAAAAAATGATGAGGAATTAGCTCAGCTGTTGGAGGATATTAATCTGCTGGAGGAACAGGAAAACTAAGAATTCGACAGGGATCTTTCTTTGAAATTATAATTGATTGTTACGATATTAATGTAAATAAATTTCGTTTTAGTTCAATAGTGAATTGTAATGGGGTAACAAGAAAAATGATGATTGAAAAATGGAACGACATGTTCTAATAAAACGACTTCCCCAAAGGGGGTCGAAAAATAAAACGACTTCCCCAAAGGGGGTCGAAAAATAAAACGACATGTCGTTCTATTAGAAGTTTTTCGGTACACAAAAATGGTTTGATTGGCTTATCAAGGTTCAATAAAATAGCTATTTTGGGCTGTTTTAGAAGAAATACGGTAAGTTTTTAGTCTAAACTGTCATATTTCATTGCATTTTGTTTGATACACAGTCAAACCTCGATTTAACGGCTCCTTCCTTTGAAATTATAATAATAATGGTTTGTTACGATTTAACGGCTCCCTCCTTCAGCTCTATTTGGTTGGATTTGACTAAAAATTACTAAAAATCTCAATTCAACGTACCATCGATTTAACGGCACCCCAGGGCCGGACTAAAGGGGGTAGTTAAATCAAGTTTAGACTGTAAAGTCAACTCTTGCTATACAATCAACTCTTTAAATGCAGTCAACTCTCGCTATACTATCAACTTTCCCTACACAGTCGATCTCGCTGTAGTGCGCTTTTTGTGCGTCCTCAGCCACGTCACTGTATTAAAAGTTGACTGCAAAGATAATTTTTCGAAAAGCAGTCAAAAGATATTTTTAAAAATAAATGTTTTCCTTGAAAAAATTATGCTCCATTTTTAGTCACGCGAGGAAACGACGAGAATATTTCTTTCAGCAACCCTAGGTTATACGGTATTGGCAGAAAAATGGTCAATACCTCAAGTGGCCTATACCTTTGGCAGAACAAATATTTTACACCACTTTTTTTTTTTCATTTTATTAACTAGTATTCTACTTTTTTCGTTTTAGTTGGGCAGTCGAAAATCTCGAGACGGACCTCAAATTTTTTATGTTTCGCAAAAGGTCAAAAAAATAAAAGACCATGGGCTTTTATTAGAAAATATGAATGAATTTGAATCAATTTGATTTATGCAGAATTTTTGTTTTCATGATATAGGTTTGGGTAAGCTGGGCTATGCAAAACTGGGTCAATTTAACCCAGTAACTCTATATATTAAAATGTCTATTTGAAGAATCGACAAATAAGTTTATTTATTTTTAATAGTACGCATGGTAAGTGATCCTTGATTACTTATGGTTACTTATGTTAGAGCTAAACACGAATCACACAAGTATGGTTACTACTAGGCTTGCTGAATTTAATTTACCGGTAAATTTACCGGTAAAATAAAAGTATTTTACCGATAAAGGGAAATCGGTAAAATACTTTGCGAGTTGATGAGTTTTGTCCGGACAGGAATCAAACGACAATCTTTATTAGAAAATAATTTTCTGAAAATTGAATTTTCTCTTTTCTCTTCCAGCTCTTCTTTCTATCTCTTCGTATATGTTTTTGTTTAGATTACGAATGGGAAAACCATTATCTTGGTGTTGGAGCTATTTCGATCGTAAAGAAGAAGAAGATGGGAAAAAAATCGTGGTCGGCTACTGCAAATTTTGCAAGGAATGCTACATCACAAGCGCGACTAGAATGGAAAAGCATCTGGAGGTATATTATGTCATGAATTCAATAACGAACACCCCACGTATTTTTCAATTTAGAACTGTGTGAAAGCTGGCACTGAGGCGAGGAAGGAAATCGATCGCCTGCTAAAGAAGTCAGCTGCTAGTCGAAGTCGAAGTGCATCGCCAAAGAAACCGAAAATGTCCGAAGCCGTGGAAGTCTTGACACAAGCAAATCAAGTACAACCTCATGCTGGAGCACGCCGATCTTTTCAAGCCGGTGCGAATGGAACAAAACGAAAAAAAAGAATGGATGAATTTCTTCAAGAAAATGACGAGCCTAATTTTGTTGAAGATCTATTTGATGTTTACATGGATCAATTTGATTTAATTGTTATGATTGTCTGAATAAAATGTTATTTTTCAGCACAGAGAAACCTTTCAAATGACTACAACTTTTTATCTTGAATCAAAACTTTGATTTAGTGTAAAAAATTTTAAAAACGGTTTTTGAAATTATCAGAAATTGTCTGGTTGCTGAAACAACACCGGTTCGAAGAATAAACAGACCGTGCGCAACCTTGCTTTTTCAAACTTTTGGAAAGCGCGACCAGGAATAAACATGCAAAAATAAAAGACTGATAAAATTACTTTGCTAAATAAGAGCCGGCCATAACTTCCCAAGTGATGAGTCTTTCGAAAAATATGAGTTCAATTTCAGCATCTGTCCTTTCATGAATAAACTCCTCAATTCTGTGTCTAGGGTTGATCACGCCAATATCTGCATCCACAAATAGAAGCCATTTAAAATTTGGATGAGTTTGCATAAACACTACGGCAGCACAATGTCTTCGAAGATAAAACTGAAAAAAATTATGGTTAAGTTTGACATGCCGTACAACCTCTATAATCAAAATAAAAAAATGAGCCCAAAATAACTTTATTCCCAATTTCTAAGGTTGTCGAGCCGATATTTTCCAAATTTGGGGCATTTTTTGAATTTTAGCTCTAACGGCTTAGAGTTATTTTTCTCGAAAGTAATATTTTTTTTTGAAATTCGACGATCTTCGCTACACAATGCTGCATCGAACGTAAAAACTAAGTTGCTTAGGCTTAGGCTTATGGCTTTTGATTTCGAGCGGAATTTTCGGTGCCGAAATTTTTGGCTAAAAAAGCTCGCCGCCGCTCGAAATCAAACGCCGTAAGTATTAATTTTTTTTAAAACTAAGTTTAATGTTCGATGTACCAGTTTGTAGCAAAAATAATAGAGTTTCAAAAAAGGTAATATCGAGAAAAATAACTCTGAGCCCTTACATCTAAAATTTAAAAAAATTCCAAATTTAAAAAATAACGTCTTGACAACTCACCTATTCCCCTTCATTTAAGATTTAATTTTAATTTTTCTGCCGTGAATCCTCTAATTGGCTGACAATTCTGTTTTTTTTGATCCCCTCTCTAGGGGCTCTTTTTATTAGAGAAGGTTGGTTTATTTTTTATCATACGTTAAATGCATGTGAAACAAACAATTTTACTATCGTAACACAATAAAATAATCAACAACCATTTTAAATAATATTAATATCTTAATAAATTTTTGGTTTCATCTAGATCAACACAATGCTTTCTGAGGCGTTATTTTGTTCATCCCGTTCTGAGTCGACATCTTTGATATGCGGCTGATTATAAGTTGATATTCGAACATCGAACAAAGCTCTTCTAGCACCGGAGAAGATAGGAGTACAGTCGAACCTCGATACAAGCACACCCGTGCAGACCGAGCCTAGGTGTGCTTATATCGAGGGTGTGCTTATATCGAGGTTGCCCCTGAAGTGGTGATATTTAACCACCACATTTGAGGAACAATCAAGAACAAATTATCAAACAATGGAGAAGAAGTTGGTGAGTTTGGTTTGCTTTTGCGTCTTCTACCGTTCTTGGTAGAAATCCTGATCCAATTGGTCGGTGCATTTGAGGATGACGGGATCGGCAATATTGTGCTCCACATAGCGACGAACAAGATTCAAGGCTGACTGCGCTTCTTGCCTGCTGATGACCGGCTCCTCGGCTTCTATTTCCTCAAGGTCCATTTTCTCGACGTCACTGAGTTCATCTCCTTCTTCTACCGAGACTTCTGACACGATTTCGGCCAAAGTGAGGGCGCCACCTGCATAAAGACAGAAGAGCATAAAGACAGAAAAAAGCAAGGTTATCCAACTTGTGATTACGTCGGCATCTATTCTCACGAAGTCCATCATCGCCACATCTTCGTTGATTCCCCCCAAGCAATTGTAAGTTACACCAGGCATCGATAAGCTCGTCCATTCCATCATTCCCAGCTTCGCTGGCCCCGCCCTCTTCGAATAGATCCTTGTCTACCTGAATATTTAATTAAATTTATTTTACAATGCAAACCAATTCAAGTTATACCACTGTGTTGAACTTGGCGTGTCTGAAGCGGTTGGCAATGGTTTCCGGCTTTACTTCCGACCAAGCTTTTCGTAGGAGATGCAGCGAACCAAGTAGATTCACGAGGATGTCCTTGTTTTTATCGATGGCTTTGATCTTCTCTCGCTGCAGAAATCGCCTGTAATGTACTTTGAGATTCTGGATTATGTAGTTTAAGTTATGTATGTAGGTAATTTAATGCATATAAAAAGAAAACCACCAACCTGGCTCATTGAAGTTGTGTTCGGCGGGAAGAACTTCAGAATGATGCATTCCAGTTCCAGATTCGCCGGATGAGCGGAGCAATTATCGACGTAAAGCAGCGCCTTTCTGTCGCCCTTTTTCAGCTTCTTGTCCCATTTGCGCAGCCAGTCTTCGAAGATCGCACCTAAAAAGCAATAAGAACTAATAAGCAATAATAGATAACACTGTAAAACAATCCCACCATTCATCCAAGCTTTTGAATTTGCAGTGTAGTTGAGCGGAGCGGTGGTACCCTTAAAGCAACGAGGTTTTTTTAGACTTCCCGATCAGTCCCTGTCATATTGTCATATTGGTGATTCGATCCTTTCTCTTCTTACCGCCAATGCACTTGTCCCCTAAATAAAACAAAATAAAACCAAAATAAAATTCATTTGAAACCTTACCTTTAAACGGGAGCAGTTGCCAAAAGAGCCCTGTCTCGTCCACGTTGTAGATGTCCTCCGGCTTAAACTCGGCGAATTCCTCGCAAAGCACTTGCTGTTGCCACTCTCGAAGATCCCTCGTCGACTGTCGCGGCTTCTCCTTGACTCGACTTGAAGAGGACTCCTTGAAGTTGTCCATGCATCCATTACTTGCTTCAAAGCCATTGATGTTGAGTAGCGCTGCGATCTCTTTGGCCTGTTCCTGGAAAAATCTAACGCTAAAGCGAAAGAAAGTAAAAAACCCACCTTTACAAGCTCACCGCTGACTGAAAGATTGTTGCTTCTTACTTGTTTGATCCAGAGTACGAGAGCTGCTACCATTTCTTCGTGCTTTCCTGGCTTGAGTCGCGCCCTCTTTGCACTACCAGCTTGTTTGATCGCCTTCAGAACTACCTTGTTGCTGAGAATTAGGTCCAGGCTTTTCCTGGAAATCTTGAAGTGCTTTACGAGCTCTGTTTTCTTCACGTTTTGCTTCGCAGCCGAGAATTAGAATCATCTTTGAAGATGGAATTCCCATAAAAATTCACACCAGCAAATGCGAAGGTCAGTGGGCTCATATGAAGCATAAAGTGAAAAGACTCTTTGGAACAAGCGATTCTCTGGTAGCATTCTATGTCCAAGAAGCCGTGTTTCGTGAAAATTGTCGCGCCAGGGTTTGGAATCTGCTTGTAATATTCTTTCGTCAAATGTCATTCATCTATGGGATGAATGATGATTCTTGAGTTGTTATCGTGTCAACTGTAATTTGCCTTGTGTGATAGAATCTGTGAGAAAAATAAAGTATTTGATGGTCTTAGATTGGATGAACTATGCTACGGAATATTTTGAAAAAAAAATCGAAAAAAACAACAGGGGGACCAAGGCAAAAAATATGGGCACCTAAAGGTGAATAGGGCCACTTCTGCCAAAATCAGCTCGGGGGATCAAGGCAAAAAAATTTTTTGAAATTTTCTTACCAAATTTTTTTTGCTGAAAATAGTTTTAAAGTGCAAATAAATGGTTTTTAAGATTTTTAGAGAAAAAAAAATTGAAAAAATCAACAGTGGGACCAAGGCGTTTTTACAAGATACGCGAAATCGTATTGAGCCGCAAATCCAATGTAATAAATATTGTAAGCTCCAAACTTAGTTAACTTGCCCCTGACTGATTGCATTTCTGTGTGTAGTTGGTGTCATTCTCCAAAAATATGTAATTAAGTGAATAATTTTGAGCCAAACAGTAACAAGTCAAAGTTTTTTGTGCGAGAGTATAGTCTTTCAGGAGCTAGGTTTGTCTACCACTACTAACACTGCAATATCCTTGGGAATTGAATTTGGGCATTCACTAGTCTGAATAATATCTAAAATTAATTTATTCAAATATGTTTGGAAATTAAGCATGCAAAAAGAGCGATGTAATAGCAGTGACAAAGTTTTATAATATTTTTGCTTTCTCTCTGTATTGGAGGAAAAACTTGTCGATTGTCTAAATCGATCGGTTATCAAATAGGTTTGTCTCAAAGCTTTCTGTAGATAATATTTGGTCGTACTAGGATTGGGTAAATGACAATTGTCCAGACAAATAAGACAATTCTGGCCTATTAGGACAAATAAGTTTTCAAAAAAAAATTACTAATCTAGGCCCAAATAAACTATATTAGAAGGTTAACTGTCCTAAAAGATTGACTTTACCAGAGAGCTAACTGTATTGGAGCGTTAACTGTACTGGAGGTACTGGTTGCTAGGGATCGAGGACGGTCGGGACGGGATCGTCCCGTCCCGTCCCGGAGGGTTTTCAGGGCTTTTTCCCGTCCCGGATCCCGTCCCGGAAAAATATTTAAGTCTGTCCCGTCCCGTTGTCCCGTCCCGGGTAATTTTTGAATTCCCGGATTTATTGTCCCGTATCGACTTTTGAAAATCTGTCCCGTCTTCGGAATTCGAAAATCCTAGTAAATGAAAAAATTTTAGCGTAGTTTTTATTGTCATTTGAAATTCCCGCCAAGTTTTGAGAAAAATATTAGGTTGAAAAGATGAAAGATGAAAAGGATTCACTCGTCATCCAATCCACTGAAATTCTGTCAGGTAATCTCGAATAAATATTTTCTGTGTGTACTATTTAAATAAAGTCATTGTATGTTTAGGAAAACTAGAATAACTTCCCCATATTGGTCAAGTTTGAAAAAAAGTACATGTCTACACCAGCAACGAGCATAGCAAGTGAGTCGATCTTCTCTCTGGCGCGCAACATCTACGACGACAAGAGGACAAATTTGGACCCGAAGAAGGCGGAGATGTTAATGTATTTGAACAAAGTGTTGCTTCAATTTTATTTGTCTTGGTGTTTCATGAAATAAAACAAGCTTACTAGATTCTTGTTGTCATATTTCCTGTTTGTATCCCGACCGAAAATCATTGTCCCGTCCGGGGATTTTGCTTGGTCCCGGATTTTCGTCTCGGGAAAAATTCTTTGGCTATCCCGTTTCGGTGCCCGTCCGGAACGGAACTGGGTCAAGAATAAAAAAATTAATCATTTAAGCCTTTCTACGTAGCGGCACCGTTCTGTTGCTGTGTTAATCTACAAGTGACGTTTACGTTATACCGTATTATCTCTAATAAGCGCCCGGGGCGCTTATTTTTCAACCCTCCGAAAATGGGAAAAATTTTGGGTCGATCTCGAGATTTTTGGGTGCACAACCAAAATATAAAAAGTGGAATCGGTAGAGCTCGCGGGAGTTAAGAAAATGCAAAAAACAGCTTTGCAAAATATTTGCTCGGCCCCGAGATACAGACCCTCAAAGTAGAGGGGGGTGGGGGGCGCTTATTAAAGAGGGGGCGCTTATTAGAAAGGGGGCGCTTATTAGAGATAATACGGTAATTGCTTCGGTGCCAAGCCGGTGCCGCTATGTAGGAAAGGTTAAATGACTAATTTTTCATTCCTAGCATGGTGCCGATGTTTAAGCTAACTTATTTTGCTACGGCACCGGGCTGCTAATATTTATAACTAGGGTTCTTACACAGTTAACTCGAATTTTCAAAAATTTTGGCCTTGTTTGTTGGCCTTAATTAATTTTGGCCTTAATTTTGGCCGTGTATTTTTTTACAAAATTTTGAGTATGTGACCCCGCAACTAAAAGCCTAGGTCACTGGCTACATGATAGTTTAAAAATTCCTTCATTCAGTTCATAAAAATTGATCTATTTTGATAAAAACAAGTTGGAGTTGTACAACTCGAAATCGAGTTGTCTGACTCGAAATTGTTTTTATCAAAATAGATCAATTTTTGTAAACTGAATGAAAAAATTTTTATACCACTGTGTAGCGTCTGAAATAGGCTTTTAGTTGCGGGGTCACATACTCAAAATTTTGTGAAAAATGCACCTAAAAACATCAAACAAGGCCAAAACTTTTTGAAAATTCGAGTTAACTGTGTAACAACCCTATTTATAACTGCTCGAGACATATGCCCGAATTCTAGTCGGTGTCTTGATTTACAACACTGATCGCGACCAACCATACGTGTCACTATATTGGAGGTATAATTGATTATGATTTAGTCAAATCCAATCACATCGACACCAAGGTGTCACTATGATGGAGTGTCAGTACATTGAGATTTGACTGTAGTGTTTTCTATAGCGATTTTAGCCCTAATTTTTCAAAGTTGACCACTCATTTTGTAGCTAAGAATCTTAGCTACAATATAAAGGGTCAAATTTAAAGAATGGCATAAGATGAATACAAAAAGATAATGCCGCAAAAAGTTTAAAAAAAAACGCAAGAACTTTAGGGGTAACCTGTTATTCTTTGACTTATCTAATCAATCGAGTACGGTTTGTGACTGTTCTGAATTTAAAAATACCGTTGTGCAACTGAGTGTTTTCGAGGTGAGTGAATGGTGACTGAGTTGAAGAATAAAATAGAATAATTAAAATAATGGTCAAACAACTAGCAAATACTATTACTACTGAGTATTTGGATCTCATTCAGGCATTTGGCTTTAGACAAATTTAACAATTTTCACATTCAACTACAAAATTTTAGAATTTAATATATTATTTCAAAACCTTTTCTATTATCTTAAAAGTTTAGAGTCACACTTGCATAATATAGGATGGGGAAAGAAAATCTGCCGATTTTAAACAGTCCTAACTCTTTCTAGCTTTTCCCATTTTAAACAATAGGCGGTCTGTGAAAGAAGAATTTCGCGATCATGACAGGTAAAAAAGGCAGAATTACACAATCTTGAAATAGTTCAGAATCAAGTTTAAAGCTGTTTGTCAAGTTTTTATGCTATAAGTGTCGGAAGGTGTAAAAAACGTGAACCCAAACTGAGCGCACCTTTAAGCCAACTTTTATTCGAAAAACACGAAAATCATGTTATTTCGGGTCAACACCCTTGTATTTTTGATTTTTATATACCGTAAAACCTCTATTAAACAGCCCCCCCCCTACAGTTAACTATTTTCAAATTTGTTTTGGTTTTTTAACCCCAACATTGTTTATTTTTTAAAACGTACGACCACTCATTTTGTAGATCTTTCCAAACTCTACAAAATGAGTGGTCATACGTTTTAAAAAATAAACAATGTTAATTAAAGCAAAACAAATTGAAAATAGTTAACTTTGTGAGAAACAAATAGAAGGTTTTACAATAAGTGCGAGGATGGGGGGTTCTAACAAGCTACAGTCGCCTCTCGATATAACGGACTCCCAAAAAGTTCCTTCCTGCCTAGGATCCGACATTTTGGCCCGATTTTTGAAATCTTTTGCCAGTTGTCTTTGGCTGGTTTAGTCCTAAATAATTCCTTAAATTCCCAGGTAGTTTTTGTGAATGATAACAATTTTGCCGAAAATACCGGCGCCTCTTGATATAAAGACACCTATTTAACAAAAAGGTGTCTGTTATATTGAGAGGTGCGCGTTTTTTCGGCAAACTATTGCGATTTTCAGAAACGATTGGTAAAATCAGAATCCTTGCAATGTTTTGGACTAAGCCAGCCAAAGAAAACTGGCAAAAATTTCAAAAACCGAGCTAAAAAAGTGTCGAACCCTAGGGGGTAACGAACTTTTTCGGGGTCCGTTATATCGAGAGGCGACCGTATTGAGTTGGAGGAAACTGTCCTTAGATAAAGCAATTTTTTCGAAAATTTGGTCCATTCAAAAATCTATCCTTGCACCTTTTTATAAACTCATTTGGTAGGTAACAGCTTGTTAGAAAGCAGAGATCCAGAGCTACAAGATGGTTAAAAAAATTGAAAATTGCTGAGAAAATCACCGAGAGCAGAGTTTTTCAAATTTGGGGCAGGAAAAGAGCCTTTTGAGACAGAAAAAAGGACCATTTTAGGTCGAAAAGTGTTTTAAAACCGGAAGGCCGGACTGTGAGACCGGTTGCTTCTGGTGCAGAATTTCGTGGAGAATCTGATTTACTTTACTTTTGATGGTTTAAAGAAATATGCTGTAAGCATGGTCATACATAGTCGCTTTTTATTTCCTTCTCGAAAACAAGGAAAACACAGACACACATTCGATCTGAAACTAGGATATAATTCAGTTTCTAACGCGCTACAATATGATGTATTTATTAAAAAATTCCCTGTAAAATTTTGAGAATTACAAAACTAAGGTGAAACCAACTTGATTTCTACGGTAAAAATCTTGGGGTTTTGGGTAGTTTTGGGGTCACACTGTTTTGGCTAGAATTTTTTAAAATTTGCTTGTTGTCAAATGCTAGTTCTGTTGCATTTGTCCCACTGATCAATTTGGTGTATATTGTAGACCAAACTTTCTTTTAAATTTCGACAGGAAAAGCCGAACCATCTGCCTTCCAAAAATCAATATTAAAAATTCCCTTTTTTTAAACCGGCGCCCTTTCTTTTGCGGCAATTTATAAGAGCAAAAATGAAACATGACCGCCAGTGTTGTCCATTTGGCTCGCGCGAGCCAAACGCAAGACCCCAAATCGCATGACCTAGCGAGCCATATGGGTTCGAGCCATATGGCTCGCCGTTATTTTTATTCGCGAGCCAATTGGCTCGCGTACTTGTTTTTCGAAAGCGAGCCTGGCTCGCCATACATATCTATTGGCGAGCGAGCAGCTCGCGTCCTGTTAACAGGACGCGAGCTGCTCGCTCGCAAACCAAACGCACAACACTGATGACCGCTGCTAGGACTGAAATTAAGCGCTCTTTCACATGGCGTAAAATTTAAATTTTCGACATAGTCTCTTGTGCCAAAAGTCGTAAAAAGTTCGATTTTCAAAGAAAAGTTTTTATATTTTTAATTTTTTTATTTAGGATTTTAAAACATATACATGCGTGCAATATGTCATTTGAAAGCTCTTTTCTCTACCTGATTTTCGGTTAATTTTTGTCGCAAATAAACCGCAATTTTGCTAAACCCGGTTTTCGGTTTTCCCGGTTTTTTTGAAACCGGTTTTCGGTTTATTTGCCAAAAACCCCGGTTTTCGGTTAACCGACCGAAAAAAATAGTTTTCAATAACGACATAAAAAATCCATTTTCGAAAAAAATTATGACCAAAATTTGACTTTTTGCCTCAGGAGTACCAAGCTAAATTAAAGTTTTGGTCAAATTTTAGTCAAACATTTTTTTAGACAATGAATTTTTGGTGTATACGTATTGGGAAACAACTTTTTTGTCAGTTTTAGCATATAAAAATTACTTAGGAGACGTTCAAAGGGACATGCCCGTGCGTTTTGAAAAGTTAAGGCGGGGCACAAGCAATTTTTTTTGAATCGTTAAATGTTTCACTAGTTTTGCATTACATCTAGTATTGTTTTCTAGTTAGGCAGAAAACTTAAAAAATCTAGGTGAGAAGGCTTGAAGAAAAAAGTTTGCTGGTCCCCGCCAGTATCGCGCACGGGCATGGCCCTCTAAACACGATTTACAAAATATTATAAAACAAGGGACCACAGGGGCCTGTCGGCGCCTCTATAGTATTTCGAAATTTCGATAGTGCATTCATCGTGAAAAACTACGCGTCTATCTACGTCTACGTTCTTTTCGAGACATCGCAAAAATGGCCATCGTTGGAAGCAGAAAAACCATCCTCCAGGCCTACCCCAAAATCCTCCAACTCCAATTTTGAGGGACCACAAAGTTTCTTTTCGAAGACATTTTCCTGGTCTCGCATAAAAAGACGCTGAATTGTCTGAAGTTTGGGGTTCCGTCGAGACATTGCCTGAAAATAATCGGAAAATAAGCAAAAATGGCCTGAATGTGGTCAAAATGTCCATTAAAAAGTAGGACGGACACATGCCAAATACTATATAGAGATGCGACAATACCACCCAACAACCTTCCAACACCGCACTCCACCAACGCCCCCCTTAAGTAAACAAGTACCAGTAATCCTAGCAAAAAATTAAAAGTATTCGAATAAATAATAGACACAAAATGATAAAAGCAAGTCAAGGAAGAATTGTACTATTTTCAAAAGCCACACCTAATGTTTGTTCTTCCTGTTTTCTAAGCTTTCATGAGACACTAGCAGAGTATTTGCGGCTCTATATAAGAAGAGGTACCATTTTTTGCCTTGGTCCCCCCTATTGATTTTTTTTGTAAATTGTTTTCATTTGCTTTATAATTCTATTCTATCAGTCTTCTATTTATGTTGTATTGTATTTATTTCTACTTCAGCCATACAACACCCATCCACCAAAAATTTCTACTTTTCAGGCATACTAACCCCAATTTACCCCAATATTTCAAGTTTTCAGACTCACGACCCCCATGCCCCAACCTTACTTTAGGCTTAGGTCTTAGGCTTAACCTTTAGGCTTAGGATATATCATTTCACATACAGTCGAGTCTCGATTTAACGATCACCCTGGGGACACGCCTCAGGTGATCGCTAAATCGAGGTGATCGTTGTATCGGGTGATCGTTATATCGAGACCTTTATTCTGGAAAGAATATTGCTGATCGTTATTTCGAGACTTTCAAAGAGTTTAATAACACGTTCAACGTTGTGTGCCGTATTTATTAATGAAAAGAAGCGGAGAACAACAATGCGGTGTTTACTAGAGAACAAACGATGCTGTGTTTACTAGAGAACAAACAATGCTGTGTTTACTAGAGAACAAAAATAACTATGCCTAACAGTTGGCACAAAATAATCAGCAATATTTTCTGTTTCAGTTTCTTCATTCTTTCGTCGGCCAGGGCATCGTCCAATTGATCAAATAGTTTGAGAATGGCTGGACTAGTCGCAGAGTCGGCATAGCATTGCAAGATTCTCAATGCTTGGCTGGCTTCTCGAGCAGTAACGGCTGGCTCTTCACCTCGATTTCCACCATTTCGTAGTCACTATCCACTTCCTGCTTCGACATCCTCTGCAATTTCTGCCAAAGTGAGAGCTCCACCAATTGCGAGTTGTTCGTCCACAGCCAGGTATTCTGCCAGATCCCCTTGCACTTCGTTGATGGCTTGAGTTCGGCCCAGAGACGTTCCACATCGGCCAGTATGTTCTCTCCATTTTCTTCGTCGTCTTCGGCCTGAAATCAACATTCACAACAATTAACAATGATCGAAAAAAATTCTACCTCTTCACTGATCACGAACCCAGCTTTTCGGAAGCAGCGACTCAGTGTTTCTCGATGATCTCCTTCTTTTCTTCAAGTGAGATGACCCGGCGCTTCTTGCTTATAGTTTCCATGACTAGCCTGAAGAAATAAAATTACATTACTCAAAGACGAAAAAATTGGATACACGAAAGATAAACAATGACAAAACTTCAACAAATATTTTACGCAACAAAAATTTGCTCGAAAACAATGTGGCAATTCAAAATACGTTTTTTTTTGGTTGTGATCGCTAAATCGAGTGTAATTTTTACTTTTGGGACCGATCAAGGGTGATCGTTAAACCGAGGTGATCGTTAAATCGAGTGATCGTTGTATCGAGACTTTCTTTGCCTTAATTTAGTTCAGACCAACCAAACTTGTCTCATGTGATCGTTAAATTGGGAGTGATCGTTATATCGGGTGATCGTTAAATCGAGACTCGACTGTACAAACAAACCTCAAGAAACGCAATTTGTATGCCCGCGGCTTGAAAAAAAGTGTGTTATCAATAAAATTTACAAAAAAAATCAATAGGGGGGACCAAGGCAAAAAATGGTACCTCTTCTTAAATAGAGCCTTTGCGGCTCTATTTATTTGCTCTATTTATTTTGCTGCCGTATTTGCTATCAGTGTTTCGATGTTGTCGCTTTTTAAGGGGTGATGTGGTAGTGATCGATAGCAATAAAGCAAAATTTTTTGATTGACAGAAATTAGCGGTATTTCTGCTGTTAACGCCACGCCTAAATTTTTGTGTAGTGTACATAGCAGAAGTACTTGAACAGTCGACTCTTTCCTCTTGACCGAAACTGGGCAGGAGACCGGGTTTGTTTCGAATGCGGACAACCGGGTCATTTCGAATCGAAATCAGCAACCTAGATGGTAAAACGTTAATCAAAAAGCGACACTTGGACATGCACGCGTGCAGATGATCGATGACAGTGAGCCAGACTCTCGAATGCGTTGTCTCGAACAGCAAGTACAACAGCTGACTCAACAGCTCCAGCACTCGCAAATAACACCACAATACAGCAACAATTCGACATCGAAACTACACTGCGGGTTAATTTTAACGAAGAAAACTGTCGAAATTCGAGCCAAGCCAATAGGCTCAACAAAAGAGACAGAGACACCGAAGTCTCACAAAATGATCCAAGATAGCTGGGTAGATCAGAAACAAACTGAATGTCTGAATAACAACGGGCACGTAGCGTACCTGGGTAGCATCTACTTGATAGACTCAGATTCGGACTCTAACACCTCGGATAGTGACTATAGGCACTTCGATTACACGGGCTCTGAGAATTCCGATACTGATGGCACTGAACAGCTTGAAGAGGGGAACCGCTGTTCTACCGTATGTCCCAAATATTTCGGCGGATTTGAAATGGCTATAACTTTTTTTAAAAGCAAAATTTCGACATTCTGTTTTTTATAATTATTTTATCTTGATGGGCATTTTTGTGTTCTCCATCGAATTTTTTTGTGAAAAAATTTCACTTTTTCGCCTTGGTCCCCCCTGTGGTCGTAATTTTGGTTCATTGGACTAAGGCGATTTTTGAGGCAACTTTCATCTTTTTTTGCACAAAAACATGAATACAAAGTAAGGCAAAAGGTAAGGCAACTTGGACCATAACATTTTATTGAACATAATCACTCCCAACAAAATTAACAACAATTTGAACGAGAAACAACAAAATCCTTCTTAAGCCTAAGCCTTAGTCCAATGAACCAAAATTACGACCACAGGGGGGACCAAGGCAAAAAAGTGAAATTTTTTCAAAAAAAATTCCAGTTAGATGGAGAAAACAAAAATGCCCATCAAGAAAAAATAATTATGAAAAACAGAATGTCGAAATTTTGCTTTTAAAAAAAGTTATAGCCATTTCAAATCCGCCGAAATATTTGGGACATACGGTAGCTTTTAGAATAAGAATTCAGAGTTGGTTGCAGAATAGGCCTCAAACAGACAAGGCTTACAACAATAGTTATTTGTTTTGGGTCACGTTGGCATTTGCCAACCCGAAAATTTGTTCAGTAGATCGACCGGGAAGTTGTGGCACATCCCGCAAAATTTTCAGTGCCCATAAATTTCGATAAATCTTGAGCAGGAGCCGATCTCGTAAGCATTCAAGGTGTTTAAGCGGAATATGGAAGAATGTCGCTCGGTTGCAACAGTTTGTAGAAAAGTTAGAAAAAAGGCCACTAAAAAGACGGACATTTGGAATGATCCGGTAATTAAGCGAGGGTTTTCTGGAACCCTCGCTTAAGTCAGGGTTTTCTGGATTAGTTGTAGTCACTGCTGCACACATACAAGCGACTCGGTTTCAACAACAATGCGACTCGGTTTTGACTTGATGCGGATCCAGACACCAGTGTAGAGTTGCTGGTTACATTGAAAAGCTGTAATTCTTCCTCCTGAATGTCTGGGAAAAAGTTGCGATACGCAGGGGGACAGGCACGCATCATTGCAAGAAATAAAATAAAATAAAATTCGATAAAAATCAAATAAAATTCGGGCAAGTCCCTAATATTTCTGGTTTATCCCTTGAATGACCCGTGTCCTTGAACTGTCAGGTAGGGAGTCATACGTGGGATTTGTAAATACCACCCGTTTGACCGGTGGAACCTGGCTAAGGAGGCAATGTGGTGTCTCCGTGAGCGGGGAATCATATTCCTCTTGCTCCTCGTAAGATCGCTGAAGAGGTGGTGGTACTGACGGGAAATTGGGGTGCGAATTTCGTTTCTGCCAGTGAATGGCGAATATAAAAAGCAACACGACTGAGATCAAAAAGGTCCCTAACAATATTCGTCGTTATCCTCGGATAGCAAGTCCGCTAACCAATACAAACCGACATACGAGAAACAGTCCCAGAATTCGGGCCAGTTACTAAATTCACCGTTGAAGTTAGGTAGGCTTATTTGGGGCAGACTGAGCTGTACGGTGGGTGTGTACGATTACGTGGGGTGTCCCTTAAATAGGCATTCCACCCACAATATGATGTGGGCGAGTAGGGTCTGTCTAAGCATGCCTAATCCTGCCGGCTGGTGCGCCGGTACTCAAGAAGCTTTCCCATCCTCCTTTTGCTCGCTCCAGGGATTTTAGGTAAGTACGAGAATCCTCTAGCAGCGAAGGAACTGGGTGATCTTAAAGGAATTGCTCCATGAGGTCATCGTCAGCCATTCTCTCATTTAACCCCATCCAAAGCCTAAGCTCGACTCAATCACTGTAGCCCGAAAGGACCTGTTTGTAGAGAGGCAACAGGTCCTCATGGGTATCTTCTAACTGGCTTCTTCGACACCTCCTAGCTTCTTCGACACCTCCTTCCGGGAGCGCTTGAGTTAGCGTGGTGTCTACCCGGTTATTTTTCTTTGAGGAGGACTTCAACTTTCTGAATAGAAATAGACGTTACGTCGCGTATAAAACGAGACAAAATGATCTATTAAATAACGGTTCCAAGATAAAACTCCCTTGCCGGGGCGTTGTCGAGGGACAGATGAAACGGTTTAGACCTTGTTGGATCTCGAAAGGGCCTTCTATGAAAACCTTCGGGAGAGATTTTTATAGGTGGGCCCAAATAAAAATTTGGAAAACCAATAAAGGTTTCCAGAAGTCAATAAAATTCGGGCAAGTCCCTAAACTTTCTGGTTTATCCCGTGAACGACCCGTGTCCTTGAACTGTCAGGTAGGGAGTTGTACTTGGGATTTGTAAATACGACCCGTTTGACCGGTGGACCTGGCTAAGGGGGCGATGTGGTGTCTCCGTGAGCGGGGAATCATATTCCTCTTGCTCCTCGTAAGATCGCTGAAAAGGTGGTGGTACTGACGGGAATCGCTGAAGAGGTGGATGAAACGGTTTAGACCTTGTTGGGTCTCGAAAGGGCCTTCCTATGAAGACCTTCGGGAGAGATGTTTATAGGTGGGCCCAAATGAAAATTTGGAAAACCAATAAAGGTTTCCAGAAGTCCACTGAGGGGACTATGGGCAACAGAGCCGAAAACTGAGAAAGTCCACGAAGAAAACTTTGGGTAGTAAAACATGATGAAACCTGAGAAGGTTTCCAAGCAAGATTTCCGAAGAGTTAAAAAACTCTTCAACCACAAAATAAATGTACAAAAAAATAACAAAGTATTTTTAAATAAATAAAACCCTATATTTTCCGAATGCACCAAAAACTAAAATACCCAGACAGTCAAAATTTTCCAACCACAATACAATCCAAAATTAACTGCCCTGATTCCCTTGCGGGCTGAGTTTATATACCTCTGTAATAGAGGAGGGCCAACAAGTACAGTAATATAGAAAGATAGAACTAGATACCCAACTCCACTTGGTTGCCATACAATTGACTTGTAGTGTAAAGACGGTTTAAACTCCGTCTGAAGTAAATTTAGAATGCGAAACAATTTGTCTAAAACTGTTGTATTCACCGACCCTTCTAAGTTCTATTGCATGATGAATTAATACAAATACGATATTTGAGATGTAATTGTATTAAGTGAAGATGCTGTTGGAGTCATTTATGTTGATGTTGATACACAGGAAGTTTGCACTTCAAATTTTTAGTTTCTCTGATCACTGCAGATGCAGAAAGAGCTAAATTTTTTGATTCTATGAAAATAGTTGACGACACCCCTGGTTGTCAACTGTTGTACACTGATTGAGGATACTGACTAAGTAATTCTCAAACATCCTAAAGGTGTCAACCCTGTCAAAGAAGGTCGTTATCTAGGTGAGATGACTCGACAATATTCAAACTATACCATCAAAGAATTAGTTGCAGCTGGACCTAAGCAGTATGGATTGAAGTTAAAAGATTCAAAAGGATTAGTGAAAACAGTACTTAAAGTACGAGGCATAACAGTGGATTCAAAAAATGTTCTATATTTACTTATGAAGCTTTCAAAAGGCTAGTGTTAGGACAAGACTCTTCTATTGTATCTGATTATAACAAAACAAGCCGAACAGGCGCCTTAACAGGCGCTAAAATAAACTAAAAATTAAAAAAAAATTGGGGTCACAGGTTCGAAGACCCTTGAGCATACCTGGTTTTTCCCACTTTTCTGGCAAAACTCAAAATTTTAAGCATCACATGTCAATTCTGATAGCATTAGCGTTCTCAGCGACCCCGATTTACCCTTAGATATGATGATAACAAAATATTATACAATCGGGAAGTGGGTTAAAATTGGTGACGGACATTTAAAATGATGACGGAGAAGCCGACAAAAATACTATATGTAGATTCATACAGATAATAAATCCATAGTTGTATCTAAAAATCAATCTAAAAAGTATTCTGCTTGTAATAGAAAAGGTTATCGCTCAAACTATATGTCCTACCCTTTGGCTATGGATAGTTCATTTTTAGATCTTAAGTTTTCAATACTCCTTGAATATTTCATGCCCTAAAAATATATGAAAAAAATAAATAAAACAATTAAAAAAGTTAGTAAAAACATAAAAAATATTTATAAGTTTCCCTTGATCAGTTAACGTGTTCCAGTGCATGGACTGGTTTTCTAATATAGCATTGGAATACGACGGTTACTAGCCGGACTGGTGACGCTGTCGCGGCACGTTTTGTTTTTTGAATGGAAGAGATTGAATATCCATTTTGGTAGATTGATAAAAAGTAGGAGAGAAAGAAGAAGAGAATAAGAGAAAGAAAAAGAGAAGGAGAGGAAGAAGAAGAGAAGAAAATTAGAAGATGGTTCTGAGATGGGTTTACTGGCCTGGACTGGCCGGGAATGGACTACTGGCGCAAAAAAAATCAAAAATAAGGAAACGGCAAAAACCGAATTAAAAAATTTCAAAATTCAGCAAACAATAAACCACACAACAAAAGTTTTAATTTGCCTCCATTCAGGCAGGCCTACGCCCTCATTTTCCCAGCATCACTTCCAATGTTCACACACCGTTGGATAGCCCTTTTCCTCCTGCTTCTGGTCAACCAAGACGATTTTCTCACTTTCCCAACAAAACGTGGTCAAAAATGGCTCCAAAGTCCAAAATCCATCAAAAAACCACTATATATCAATAAATTCTCCCATTGCCTCTCTTCGGGCAGGCCTACACCCACATTTTTCCAACATCAATTCCAATGTTCACACACCGTTGGACAGCACTTTTCCTCCTGCTTCTGGTCAACCAAGACCATTTTTCCACTTTTCTTGACAAAAGTTGGTGGCTCCAAAGTTAAAAATAGTATTTCGAAATTTCAATGAGGGGCTATGACTTCATTCATAAAAATAGCTATATCCCCTATTAGAACTCATTTTTTTCGCCTGTTCTTTTTTTAAAACGAAAGCTGACATTCTGGGGAACACGATGGTATTAGCGACAAAAGTGATTTCGCTATCTACAACCCGTTCTGGCCTTCGAAGTAAAAAAGCGTTAACCACCCACCCACCCACCCACACATGCCAAATACTATATAAGATTGTTAAAAATATATGTGTATAAATAGACAAAAAATTATTTCAGACTTTTTGGTTTACAGAAAGTACTTTATTCTTAGGCCCATTTATTTATGCATGTTACTAAACTTAGGCTTTAAGGGAAAATATTTAGGTTTAATATGTTTGAAAGTTTCTAGATAATAATGCTTTTTACTAACGCTTGCTTTTTCTATGTGCCTCTTTTACATTTTTTGAGATTTTTTGCTTAGTTTTTAAATGTTTATCAGATAACACAGATGGGTTCAGAAACTTACGATAAATATATTATATTCTCAAAAGTCTCATTTCTTTTAGAGATATACACTGTATTTACGGAGAATTAAAATCTTATATAGTATTTGGCATGTGTGGGTGGGTGGGTGGTTAACGCTTTTTACTTCCAAGGCCAGAATAGATAGCGAAATCACTTTTGTCACTAATACCATCGTGTTCCCCAGAATGTCAGCTTTCGTTTAAAAAAGAACAGGCGAAAAAATGAGTTCTAATAGGATATACCTATTTTTATGAATGAAGTCATAGCCTCATTGAAATTTCGAAATATTATAGAGGCGCCGATAGGCGCCTGTGGTCCCTTGTAACTTTGTATTAGCATCTGTTTCTTGGAATCTTTGAAAATATATAATTCAAGTATTTCAAGTTTTGAAATGAATAAAAAGATTGCAGAACATAGAGCGAGAGACACACGACTTGCTTTTTGCTTTATTTCACATAAACTGAACCTGAGCACCGACGATCAGGCCTTATACACTAACGACAACAAGACAAACTTTTGAATAGCTACGAGAAAAACGGCGATTTAAACACAGTACACAACATAAATACATTCTGATAGGGTTGCTTTTCTTTGCGGACAGAAAAGATTTGGAAAGTTAGCCGCAAAGTTTTTCGGAAAACTTTCCGATTGGCGGTGAGAAATCGGATAGAAATAACAAGGGATTGTGCAGGTGGTAGTATACAGTTAACTGTACAGTTAACTGCACAGTTAACTGTACAGTCAAGTGCACAGTCAACTGTACAGTTATCTGTAGTTAACTGTTTTAAACTTACAGATTTTTGGTAAGTTATACAGGCTGTAGTAGGTTACCGTGGTAGCTCATCGTCAAAATAACCCTAGTGAAAACGCATAAAAACGAGGTGTAACACGGGTTCGGCCCACAGAGAGTTTCTCTTCGCCTGTTTTTATTTCTTTCCATTTTTATGAAAAACTTTCCGCGTTCTTTTCTGTCCGGAAAGTTTTCCGGAAAGCTTTCCATGCAGCAACCCTACTTTCTGATTAAAAATTTTTAATTTTGTCAAAAAACTTCGCCTCCCACCCCTCAGGTATAGATGGTCCTATTCAGGCTATCTTAGGGTCATTTTGGGTGATTTTTAACATTTTTCTTGCTGGACTTGGGCAAAAAAGGCTCTCTAAATGCATTTTTGATCGAAATTCCAGCGGGAGGCAAATTTTACTTGACAATGTTTATATTTTTCATCAGAAAGTGTTTAAAAATGTGTCTTTTATAGTGTTGAGCAGAAAAAATGAGTTTGGGAGGTGATTTTGACTCACTTTTCAAAAAATTCAATTACAAAAAAATTCTCGGTTTCTCGATATCGCAGATATTTTGACGTAAAAACTAAAAGGACTAAATTTTCCTCCAATACACAGCCGAACAAAATATTGAATTGTTTTTTAATTAAAAAAATAATCTTTAAGAAAAAGTTAGAAAGTTAAACAATGACAGAAGTTGTTGATAATTTTTTCTATGGCAAAAAGATTTGAATAAATAATCAGTTTGGCTGTGTAAATTTACGTTCTGTGATACTAAGAGCAACGTTTCTTGTTTGCGTTATAAAAATATATATTTTATTAATTCTTTGATCTTTTGCGTATAGTCGAACCTCGATACAGTCGAACCTCGATACAGTCGAACCTCGATAGAGTCGAACCTCGATACAGTCGAACCTCGATACAGTCGAACCTCGATACAGTCGAACCTCGATACAGTCGAACCTCGATACAGTCGAACCTCGATACAGTCGAACCTCGATACAGTCGAACCTCGATACAGTCGAACCTCGATACAGTCGAACCTCGATACAGTCGAACCTCGATACAGTCGAACCTCGATACAGTCGAACCTCGATACAGTCGAACCTCGATACAGTCGAACCTCGATACAGTCGAACCTCGATACAGTCGAACCTCGATACAGTCGAACCTCGATACAGTCGAACCTCGATACAGTCGAACCTCGATACAGTCGAACCTCGATACAGTCGAACCTCGATACAGTCGAACCTCGATACAGTCGAACCTCGATACAGTCGAACCTCGATACAGTCGAACCTCGATACAGTCGAACCTCGATACAGTCGAACCTCGATACAGTCGAACCTCGATACAGTCGAACCTCGATACAGTCGAACCTCGATACAGTCGAACCTCGATACAGTCGAACCTCGATACAGTCGAACCTCGATACAGTCGAACCTCGTTACAGTCGAACCTCGATACAGTCGAACCTCGATACAGTCGAACCTCGATACAGTCGAACCTCGATACAGTCGAACCTCGATACAGTCGAACTCGATACAGTCGAACCTCGATACAGTCGAACTCGATACAGTCGAACCTCGATACAGTCGAACCTCGATACAGTCGAACCTCGATACAGTCGAACCTCGATACAGTCGAACCTCGATACAGTCGAACCTCGATACAGTCGAACCTCTATATAACATAATTCAAGGGACCACCAAAAACGTTATGTTATATAGAGGTTATGTTATGTAGAGTAACCATTCCAAAAATATAATTACGCATCGCAAACGACAAACACAAAAGAAAATGATAATTTTTGATTCATGACTACCTGAATGTAAACAAATTTCTTATCTAGACAAAACAAATCTGAGATTTTGAGAAATTTAAGCGATTTATGTTTTATAGAGGGCTGTTTTTTCGGGTGCGGCCAGGAAAAACCTTATGTTATACAGAGTTTTATGTTATATAGAGGTAAAAGTTATGTTATACAGAGGTTCACTTTGGTCTCATTTCAATCAGACCAACCAAACTGATCTTTGAGTTATGCTATATAGAGTTTTTGTTATATAGAGTTATGTTATAGACAGGTTCGACTGTATAACGACACACCAAGGGACCCTTAAGGGTGTCGTTATATCCAGGGTTCATTTGACTAAATTTTAGTCAAAGCTGACCAAATTAGTCAATTTTTAGGTGTCGTTATATCGAGGTTCGACTGTACCATCAAACCTCGATTTAACGAATCCTCTGAGGATCGGAAAAATGTTAGTTAAATGAAGGGTGCACTGTAAGTCATTTCACATGATCGCTGGCCAAAAAGGCATGATTTTGTTATCTAAAAAACCATGTCTATTTTTAGTCATGTCAATTTCAAAGGTTTCAATGCGCGCGGGACCACAGAGGTTTTTTTTAAAGGACCATGAAACTTGATAAGCAAAAAAATTTGAGATATTTGGATTTGCGTGGGACCACCCTGATTTTGTCAATAATGTTGTCGAATTATGTTTTGTTTGCAATCAAAATTTTGAACCATCCCAACGTTGCTTGACATTGCCAGATCGGACGAGTTAGGCGACTAACAAAAGATACGTCGTTAGAAACTAGAATCGCAGGGCTACCTGATGGTATTGGCACTTTTCAGCTAAAAGTCGGCATTTTTCAGTCAAAAGACGGCATTTTTAGTTTCGACCTTTTCAATTGTACCTTTGCGTGTGTTTTTTTGCTAAAATGTACACCTAAGCCTTTTTTAAAAGTGGAACTAATCTTAATAAATTTTATTATTGCATTTTTAAAGCAGAGAACAATTGTTGAAGCGAAAAAATATTTCTACAATAAATTACAGTTTAAAAATAATAGTATTTTTTGAATTGGCACATATATTTGTGATAAAAAACTAAATTTTTACACAGTTCTATCCATAAAGCCAATAAAAATGTAAAATAGAAGCAAGGCACTTTTAATTTAAGCAAATGACTGGACAATTAGTGTTTGACTACATAGTTGCCGGGAAAAGTGCCGAATTGACCGGTTCGCAGAAGTTTACCTGAAAATTGCTTGAGTTTATATAAAATTATAAGATTTT
The DNA here is from genome assembly GCA_029231635.1 of Ditylenchus weischeri. Lineage (NCBI taxonomy): Eukaryota > Metazoa > Nematoda > Chromadorea > Rhabditida > Anguinidae > Ditylenchus > Ditylenchus weischeri. The sequence goes on along the minus strand of JAMRYI010000568.1, from coordinate 37,713 downwards.
GAAGTTAAACTATTGTGTTTTCTCTAGTTTACCGGCCCCTCCCTATGCCCCTTTTTATCCAGTGCTTGGAAAACACATTTTAGCAATTTTCGGCGGTAGTATAGAATACCCCCAAATCAGACGTTCTAAAAATCGTTGTAACTACCCTTTGGAACAACTAGTTTAGGCTTAGCCCTTAGGCTTAGGGGTAGGATAAGGGGTACTAATCCAAATATTGGGCTGTCCCAAAAGTTCTGTCCATTTTTTTCATGAAATTTTTTTCGCATTGTGTTTTTTCAATAAGTTTTTCGACAATGTTTTTAGGGTTGACCTCTCATTTTGTAGCTAACAATCTTGGCTACAAAATGAAAAGTCAGCTTTCGAAAACTTGTCAAAAAATTTATAGAAAAAACACAATGCGACAAAAATTTCATTAGAAAAACGGACAGAACGGACAGAAGCAAGCTTTTATTCACTCGAAAAGTACTTTTCCATTATCGGGACCACCTTTCTGAAACAGTTTTTTACCTCTATTTTACAGGTTTTAATGTGAATATTATCTTGGCACGGTCAAAAAGCACGGAAAACATCTTTGGAAAGGTATCGCTTATTTTGAATTCACAGCGTTTTGAAAAAAATTGTAGGTTACAATGGGTTAGCACGAAACGAACTTGCACTTTCTCATTTGACGGTAAATCACAAGAAGAACTTTGTAGATCCAGAATGCGGAGGTATTTATTATTACCTGAATTTTGTTGGTTTTATAAATTTTCAGCTCACACCAACACAGTCGAAAGAATGTGGCGATCATCAAAGAAGCGCAACAAAAGTCATAGTGGAACCGCCCGTCATCATCTGGAAGCTTACTTGGAAGAATTTTGGTGGAGGAACCGAATAAAGAGTGAAGATCCTTTCAAATTATTACTCAAAGACATTTCTCTGTTGTATCCGCCAAACATGCCTTTTAATATTGCTCGTTAAAAGCCTTTAATGTATAGCCAATAAATTCAATAAAGTTAAATATGTAAAAATAGAGGTAAAAAACTGTTTCAGAAAGGCGGTCCCGATAATGGAAAAGGACCTCAAAAAGCTAAAATTTCTTGATAGATCCTGTCCAATTAAAAGGGCAAAAAGTGCCATCTAATACTTTAATTAATAAAAATCAAAATTTGCTTAATACTTAAAACTGGCTAAAGTTTCATAGATTTTTAAAACAATTATCAGTTTTGCTTTTAAAAAAATTTAGATTCAAAACTGACCAATAAACCAGCCATCATCACACTTCTCCACCACAAAAACAATATCATCCTCAAGCAGAGCCAATTCGTCACTATGTTCTGGTTTGTAAGGGTACAGGGCACGATATCTGCAACACCAATTATGGTAATTTAAACCAGAGGCAGGAAGGACAATAAAAACACTAACGTCTCAGCATTCCTCGGCACAAAAAGTGCTGGAGCGGACGATGCCTCCACCGCCAAGGGCATTGCCGGCTGCGGTGCATTTGGTGTAGACTGGAGGGGTGGGGGATGCCAGGCTGGTACTTCTGGGGCAGTTGCTCCGCTGCTGCTTGTCTTTGCTGTCCGCAATGGGCTTACGGCTCTGCAACAATTTTAAAGTTTTATTAAGTTAAAATTTAGAAACAATTTTTAGTAATTTGTCTTTTTTTTAAATATTTTTTTAAATCTCTATATAGTATTTGGGACGGGGAGCGTCTGTCGCCAATTTGAGCACATGTTTGGTCACAAGGAAAAACTTTTTTTAGTGTAATATTTTTATTTGCACGTTTATACTCATTCGAAAGCTCTTTTAATGGCGGAGGATTTTTCGCAATCAGATTTGAAGATTGCTGTGAAAAAAATTGAGATTTTGCCCCTTGAAAGTGAAAAGTGGTGGTTTTCAGGGTTGATCTTATGAGTGCCCATTTGGTGACAAGGAAAAACTTTTTTTAGTGTAATATTTTTATTTGCACGTTTATACTCATTCGAAAGCTCTTTCAATGGCGGAGGATCTTTCGCAATCAGATTAGAAGATTGCTGTGAAAAAAATTGAGATTTTGCCCCTTGAAAGTGAAAAGTGGTGGTTTTCAGGGTTGATCTTATGAGTGCCCATTTGGTGACAAGGAAAACCTTTTTTTAGTGTAATATTTTTATTTGCATGTTTATACTCATTCGAAAGCTCTTTTAATGGCGGAGAACCTTTTGCAATTAGATTTGAAAATTGTTGTGAAAAAAATTGAGATTTTGCCCCTTGAAAGTGAAAAGTGGTGGTTTTCAGGGTTGATCTTATGAGTGCCCATTTGGTCACAAGGAAAAACTTTTTTTAGTGTAATAATTTTATTTGCATGTTTATACTCATTCGAAAGCTCTTTTAATGGCGGAGGATCTTTCGCAATCAGATTTGAAGATTGCTGTGAAAAAAATTGAGATTTTGCCCTTTCAAAGTGAAAAGTGGATTTATATTTCAATTTCAAAATACGATATAGGCGCCTGCTGTCCCTAGTACTTATTATTTTGGTAGTTTTTTAGTTACCGTATTCTCTCTAATAGAAGCCCCTTCATTCAAATTGTGTTTTTGATCCACTTTTTGAAAACTGCACTTGGGCAAGTTTTCCTTATTTTGTAGCCAGTGAGATAAGCTACGAAATAAGGGGCAACCTGCCTAAGAGAAGTATTCAAAATTGGGTCAAAAACATTTTTTTTTTGAATTTAGGAGGGCCTATAATTAGAGAAAATACGGTAGTTATCAGACTCTTTTAATTAAGCCGTAAAAAATTTTCAAATCTTATGCGTAATCGAAACTGCGAATCCAATAGTATTGTGAACTAGAAATGCAAAATTTTCTTCTTTATGAATCTATCCTTGATAGTTGGGTAGGAAATCAACTCGTGACATTTTATGACCTAACTTTGGGGACTTTTGATTTAAAATTATCAATTTTTCATTAAAAAAATCGAAAATTCGCGTTGTAAACAAAAAAATCCTGAATACGAATCCATGAAATTAGATTAAAAGTGCCAGGAACCTGAGATACCATTTAACTAGGTGAGCGGCTTGAATTTACCGGGTTCTATGCTCAAAAAAAGCTATATCTCAGCTTCTTGAAATTATTTCGACCTGACTTCAGCGAATTCACACCTAGGAAGAAGAAATTTTGGTATTAAAAATGACTTTGCAAAAAAATTTGCTTTGAAAGTCGTCAGTGTTTTAAAAACTCACAAATTTGGCAATCAATCGTTTATACAAAGGGGTTTTTCTCTTCATATCAAGCAAATAAGGGAAACACATCTTAGGGTCATTTTCTTCTTCATATATAGTGGCCAAAGGGCTGGATGTATAGTCTCTAGCCACACTCCAACAAAACGCTTCAAACACCAATGCCGACAAATTCTCCAAAAATAGTTGCCAGACAAAGAGTCTAGCAGTGGCTGTGCTGCCTCTCAAAGTAGAATTTTCTGTCAGATTCTCCACAATTGCTTGTCCTAGCATCTCCCAGCTCAAAGTCTGGTCCACATCCGAGTTAGTACCTCTGAACACCATGGCCATATGGCGCCCAAAGCGCCGACAATGCTCTCCAAGGCGTTGTCGAAAGTGGCGCGACTTGAGCTCGGCAATGGCGTTGTCCACAAAACTCAAGACTATTTGGTAGAGGTCCTGCTGGACCGGGTCATTCCACACACAAACCACTCCCATAGAAGAGGACGGCTCACATACTAATGCCTTTTCTGGCTGGCAGTAGGAAATGGACCAGAGCACTGGACGTTCGATTTGGTGGAGTTTGTCTTGGCGCATATCTCGCCATACTTTTTGAAGCAGTTTGCAGTGGTTGGCTGTCAGATTCATTAGGATTTGAGAATAGTCAATAGTTTTTAAATCAGGTACTTTGGTTTAATAAGCTGCAAAAAGAATACTGATTTATTGGTAAACACTAATGTCAGACAATTAAATTGAGGTTATGACTACAAGAAAGAGCTGATAAGCCTAGTAAAAAGGAAGGTGGAACAGAGAATTGTGATGAAATTGCAAAAAAACATGTGAATTCAGACTGCTGCATGAGAAAAAAAATATTATTACTGAAATGACTGGTCATTTATTAATCGGTCCAATGCTTTTCAGATTCAACCCTAGAACTCAGCAACCCTTTTACTAAGGGTTAATTGGTGCCCACTGATTCTAGCGATCACGAAGACTATCTTGCCACACAAAAATAATTAAATTATGACAGCTCTTCTTAATGTTTTGTTAAAAATTGTCATTTTTTTTTAAATTATTTATAGAGAATATGCTAAAATTTCTGTCTGAATTTTTTATACATTAAAGGGGCATGCCCACGCTAATAAGAGGTGGTGCCCGGCAATTCAAAAATTTTTCCTAATTACTGGACTTCTGTATGGATTTTTCAACTTGGTTTCTAACAAAACAAGGCCTAGAATTTAATTTTAGGTATGGTTTTGTTAGAAACCAAGTTGAATCACAAGTTCAATAACTAGGAAAATTTTTGAATTCCCGGGCACCACCTCTTATTAGCCTGGGCATGCCCTTTTAAAAGACTACACAGAAATAGGTATACAATTTTTAGTAAAGAAATAGTTTGAGCATATGAAAAATATGCCGTATGCGTTCAAAATCGTGTTCTTGGCATTGCGATTATGACTCAATTTTTTAAGACTTCTCTCAGGCAAGTTACCACCCATTTTGTAGCCAGTGAGATGCGCTACAAAATGAGTGGTAACTTGCATAACAGAAGTTTTCAAAAATGGGCCAAAAACAGAATGCCACAAATACGTTTTTTGAATTTAGGGAGGCCGCCCTATTAGAGGAAATACGGCAGGTAAAAACATTATTTGAAGCACGAAAATAGTTTAAAAAAATGGTCAAATCAAGCAAAAAACTAATCTGTTCTTTGGACAAAAAATAAGTTATTAAAGAAGATTTGAAATTTTTTTTAATATTTTTTTTTTCAAAAATCTCTGTATAGTATCAGGCATGTCTCTGTGACGCTCCATTTTGTCACTTTTGTTCGCAACGCGATTTATCATACTTTTTGTGAACACAATGTAGAGATCTTGGTGTCATTCGATAGCCCTTTAACTGGGGAAGATCAGATACGTGTTGGTTTTTTCACATGGCCTTATTGGACAAAAAAATTGGGCTTAAAAGTCGGATAAGTTTATTTTTAGGAATTTTTGTTAGGAACTTTTGTTCGTAACGTTTTTAAATTGGCGCCAATTTTTAAATTGGCGCCAAATAACTGGGCGCCGATATTAAAAATTTATAGCTTTAAAACAAATGGCGCCTAAGGCGCCAGTCCAAACTAGTAAAAAGTATTTGTCCACGAGAGAATATACTTGAATAAATTATGATGAGGAATAGTTTTCTCTAGGATTTTTTTTTGGCTTCTCAAAAGACTTCCTCGAATTGTTGTCTTCAGTTTCAAATCTTTCTATACAATTTTTTCTTTATACAAAATTTAGAGGAAGTTTTCCTGAGTTATAGTATTGAATGAAGAAATTGCTTGCTATGAGCTGAGAGACTACATGTGCTAATAAAAATTTTGTTTGGTTTCCCGAGCAGAGCACAAAAAGTGTGTGGGAGAATGTTGTTAGTAATCTTTTTTGTGAATAACAATGAAAAATGTCTTGTTTTTTTCATAAAGTAGTCCTTTTAATTCAATTGATAGACGGCGAAAACGAAATTAATAATGGCTAAACTGCACTATTACGCTCTGGCTCTAAATGGCCCAAATCACCTAAAAACGCACCTGAAACGTGTAGAAAGCATGTTTTTGGGGCCGCCGACCATTTTGGAAAAAAAAAATTTCGACCAAAATTTGACTTTTTGCCTTGGGGGACCAAGGTAAACCACTTGGAGAAGGTACTTAGATGTCATATTACCGTATTTTCTCTAATAGAAGCCCCGGGGCTTATATTTTTCACTCAGCCTCAAGGGGGGGCTTCTATTAGAAAGGGCGCTTCTATTGGAGAGGGGGCTTATATATGGGACGGGCTGATTTGCCGTCACGGTTTTCGCCGTTGACAAAATTCGCCGTCGCAAAATTCCACGTGAAACGTTTTTTCTGACGTTTTTATAAAGAAAGTCTCTGAACGCTCTATGTATGTAATGAATCACAAAAAAATTGTCAACAAAAAAGGCGCGAATCCAAATGAAATCTTTTTTATTTTAAGGGGGTGCTTATATTGGAGAGAGGGCTTATATTTTTCACTCAGCTTCTAGAGGGGGCTTCTATTGGAGGAAATACGGTATACATTTTTACCTTGTTTTTCTCGCTGGAACTTGGCAAAAAGAGACTTTGAATGCATTTGATGATCAAGAGTCTTGCTCGGAATCATGTCTAAGGTATGTGGGTGTGCGCATCTCTAACGTGGGGGATGGGTGGGGGCTTAGACATGCAGGTGGCTTACAATGGAACCTTCCGAACTGTGATTTCGCTCACAAATATTCTGGCTATGCCATCTTGTAGAGCATAGTCGATTTAGTTGTGGAAGTGAAGTCTGTTTGGGCTGGTGAGAGAAAAAGTGGTGAACTCGGCGGCATCGTGATGTGCAAAAACCACAGTAAATAGTCGTGTGAATTTTGTATTTTCAGTTGAATATTTTCCTTAATTTCAGTTGATTTCTTCCGCGTTCACCACTTTTTCTCTCACCAGCCCAAACCGATTTCACTTCCATAACTAAATCGACTATGCTCTACAAGATGGCATAGCCAGAATATTTGTGAGCGAAATCACAGTTCGGAAGGTTCCCTTGTTAGTGTTTAAAGTTTTAAAAAGTTTAAAGAAAAATGTAGAGAAAAATGCAAATAAAAAATTAGCGGGCATTTTTCAGAAATTAACGGGCAAAAATTAAACACCGCCCATAGTTAATTGTTAATAAGGGTAATACGGTATACAGTAGCGGAAAAAAAACTTGCACCAAGCATGTTTCTTGCAAACTTTGCCCCGTAACTTTTGATAAACACATTAATAGGATACAAGCGAACACAGGCGCCTATCAGCGCCTCTATAGTATTTCGAAATTTCAATGAGGGGCTATGACTTCATTCATAAAAATAGGTATATCCCCTATTAGAACTCATTTTTCGCCTGTTCTTTTTAAAACGAAAGCTGACATTCTGGGAACACGATGGTATTAGCGACAAAAGTGATTTCGCTATCTACGACCCGTTCTGGCCTTCGAAGTAAAAAAGCGTTGCCCACCCACCCACACATGCCAAATACTATATAAGATGTTTGGCCAAAGACCCAACTTGCTCCTCATTGCAAGGGATTGGGGAAGGGTGTACATAGTAGAGCAGGCACATGATAAAGTAGACCCCATATACAACTCTTTTCCCAAGCCTAATCATGGCTGGACCATGGTTGGACCAAGGGGTGGTACCCAAACCAGGTATCCTAGTATTGGGTACAAGCGACCACAGGCGCCTATCGGCGCCTCTATAGTACTTGGAAAATTTTAATGAGGGGCTATGACTTCATTCATAAAAATAGGTATATCCCCTATTAGAACTCTTTTTTTTCGCCTGTTCTTTTTTTAAAACGAAAGCTGACATTCTGGGGAACACGATGGTATTAGCGACAAAAGTGATTTCGCTATCTACGACCCGTTCTGGCCTTCGAAGTAAAAAAGGGTTAAACACATGCCAAAACTATATAAGATGCCACGAAGTATTGATGTGAAATAAAGTCTTTTCTATCAAAGCTTACTTTGTATTGTGCCTTCGTAGGGTTGAAAGAGCAAGGAATAATTTTGGTGCAAGTTTTAATTCCGCCTTGAAAATTATGCAGAGTCACAAAATGCGTCACGCACTTTTGAAATTTTCATCGCAAGTCAAAATTTTTGAGCGCAAAATATAGCTGAGATCCTATAGAGTATTTTTGATTTTTACGGTTACCAGAAATAATGTGTTTATCAAAAGTTACGGGGCAAAGTTTGCAAGAAACATGCTTGGTGCAAGTTTTTTTTCCGCTACTGTATCCTACGAGCTCTATCACTTTTGTTGGTTTTATTTTGCTGCAGCATGGGAAAATTTCGAGACCAAACTATAATTTGCCTGATTTCGAAGGGTTGAAAAATAATTAGTCCTAGATAATTATTGGAAAATACTGGAGAAAAAAAATGTGCTGTCAGCTTGAAATACTTACTATGACCTTGAATGGTTATACTCACGGCGTGTTAGTTGTGAAAATTTAAAAGCTCTTAAAGGATAAAAAATTTATATAAATATTCCAAGAAAGCCTTCTGCATAAATCTCATCTTTTTTAGTAAATGTTACAGGATTAATCCAGATGACTAAGCCCTTAAAACGTAACAAGACGATAAAACAGAATATTTTAGTCATCAAAACAGCACTTTTTTCAATTAATTTGAGCAAAAATTCTTTACTAAATACTTTTACACATACATACCGGCTTAAAAATTACTACTCGTTTATTGACGCATGGCGCAGTCGGTCATTGTTAGTGTTGTAGGCCTGAAATGGGGGGTACAGGCAGAGCCGGGCACGGCCCGGCCGGTCTTAAAAATTTTAGGCCCGGGCCGGTCTATCTTATGTGACCCGAAATTTCGGAATTAAAATTTTCTTATCAATATTTTGATGCTATAATTAATTTTTTCAAAACAAATACATGTTTTTTTTGGGCAGTCAAAGATTGGGCCATTTCAAATTGAGCCACCGTAAATTGGGCCATTTCAAATTGCGCCAATTTAAATTGCGCCAATTTGAATTGCGCCAATTTAAATTGCGCCAATTTAAATTGCGCCAATTTGAATTGCGCCAATTTAAATTGCGCCAATTTGAATTGGGCCAATTTAAATTGGCGCAATTTAAATTAGCGCAATTAAAAATTGCGCAATTTAAATTGGCGCAATTTGAAATGGCCCAATTTACGGTGGCTCAATTTGAAATGGGCCACCGTAAATTGCGCCAAATAAGACTTGGCCAAATTCAAATTGGGCCACTGTAAATTGGGCCACGATTTCGACCGTGTTTGCTTTTGAACAGTGTCCATTTTAGTCTCAATTTGAAATGGCCCAATCTTTGACTGCCCGTTTTTTTGCTAAAATGATTATTTGAAGAGAAGCGTTTTAATCGGTTAGTGAATGTGCAGTAAGGGTATTATATACTGAAGCAGCATAGGTCTTGGCGATAGTCTGTCAGAACTCTGGCAAGTTTAGAAAAGTAGCGCGCATTTTCTGATGTATGACTAGCAATAGAAAGAATAGATCAAGCAATTTTGCTCATCTACTTAAAGTATTCTGATTGAGATTTCCAAAACTCTCCTAGATCTTGTGGGACTGATATGAACTCTTTTGCTAGATATTTGTTGACTTCATCTTCCTCTTCAGAGGTTGGGTCCGCCATTTGAAAAAGTTCGTCTAAGTTAGCTTGTAAGCTGACTGGCTACAGTACTTTCTCTCAACTGACCTGCTTTTTGTGGGCTTGTTGCTTCTCTTAATGACATGAAAAATTTTGATTTTGAGAAAAAAATTTCGTGAATCAGTACTTGAGAAATTACGAGAAACTTTTAAATTACGAGAAGCCGGCCCGACATTCTTCCGGGCCGGGCTTTTATAGTTAAGTAGCGGGCCGGGCCGGCCGAAACCCGGCCCGTGCATAGCCCTGGGTACTGGACGATTGGCCGTCACAATTTTGGCCGTCAGCATATTTGTACACATGCTTACATCTAATTTTTTTTAATTCTTAAAATTTTGTTACTAAATTTTAGCGCTAAATGTCAGCTACATTTTGGTACTAAAACTTCTAGAAAACCAAAAAAAAATTAGATCTAAACTTTAAAAAGCGCTCACCTGGTGATGAAAAACGTGTCAGAGTAAGCGCCTTTTAAAGTTTAGATCTATACTTTTTTTGTTTTTCTGAAAGTTTTAGTACAAAAATGTAGCTGGCATTCAGCGCTACAATTTATTAGCAAAACTTTAAAAAAATTAAGTCTAAAAATTAGTCCAAATATGTTGACAGACAAAATTGTGACATTCAATCGTCCTGTACCTCAAAATGGTTGCAGGTTTGACCCCAATTAAGGGGCCCAATTTTTTGTGGCAAGTTTGGCAAATTTCTAGAAGTAAATTGGGTCACTGATCTCGAATCTGGCATCAAATTACCCCTAAAACTTGGTCGAACAAGCCAACTTGAGTGCAGTGCCGCTCGAACCTCTTTTCGGATCGAGCGGCACTGCACTCTCTTCGGGCCAGCAACCACCAACACTTGTTCCCTGCACCATGCTTCAAATAAATTTCTAGTCACACAAGTTGTCCGTTTGCTTTAATTAACGCCAAAAAACGAAAAAAAAATTAAAATTAAACTAAAAAATATTACAAAGTACCGTATTATCTCTAATAAGCGCCCCCTCTTTAATAAGCGCCCCCCACCCCCCTCTACTTTGAGGGTCTGTATCTCGGGGCAGAGAAAATATTTTGCAGAGCTGTTTTTTGCATTTTCTTAACTCCCGCAAGCCCTACCGATTCCGCTTTTTGGATTTTGGTTGTGCCCCCAAAAATTTCGAGATCGACCCAAAATTTTTCCGATTTTCGGAGGGTTGAAAAAAAAGCGCCCCGGGGCGCTTTTTAGAGATAATACGGTAATGCAAAAAATCTTGATTAAACAGCCAAAGAGTTCATTTCCTGTGAAAAAATACTTTTTTGAGTCCAAAAATGGATTTTACTCCAAACAAAAAGGCTAAAAATAGGGTAATTGTTGTGTGTCATGGAAAGCTATGGAAAGCACGAAAACAAGGCCGTAAATGCGGCTACCACTACTAGGTTTTGTTAATTGAGGCTGAAGAAAGCGGAAAAGACTCGAAATCTCTCTAGGGGAATGACAATGAGATAAAGAGGAGGTGGTAGTGCTGATCATCAATAGGGAATCATGCCCCTATACTAAGAATATTGCAGTCAAATGTGGGTAGCAGTAGTTTATTGCTTTTAAAGCATAAAAACGCTTAATGTTGGGTTTCTAAGCCATGTAGTCTGCAAAAAGATTATGAGAAAAAGTTAGCATGAGTCTGTTCAAGCTGAAGCAATATAAGACTGGCTATTAAAAGTACAAAAAGCTTTAAGTAGTACTGAAACACCTATAATGTTGCATTACAAGGTTATTATGGCAGGAAAACCTTTGATACGTGGACTCGATGCTTTTAACAGACGTCTGCAAATTGCTTACATTCGGGTTTGTGACGAAAAACAAAATATTTTTGTGGTATACGCTTCTCGCTCAAATCGCCTGAAACCATCTTTTTTCAACGTTTTAGGAGCTAGCACATGCTTAAAACATGTTTTAGGTGGTGGTCGAGACTTTTTAGCACAAAATTTTTTCGACCAAAATTTGACTTTTTGCCTTGGGGGACCGAAGTGAATGTCTGGTTTGAAGGTAGTCTACCATGTTTTTTTAACTATAGCTAGACAAAAAGACTCCTCAGTTTAATTGTATCGCTCGGATTCATGTCGCAGGTAAGTCTGTGCGCGCGTCTCTAACCCCAAGCCGCCTGTGCCCCCGAAGGGGAATAATATGCATACCGGAGGTTCGGCTATTAAATCCTCTCCCCATTCAGTGCAATCCACAACCAACCAACGGACGCCCCCAACCAATGAAATAGCGGCAGAGGCCCAAATTAACAAAACTATGTTCAAACTTTATCTTTTTTAGTCATTTTGTGGTAAACTTGCCTTGGTCCCCCAAGGCAAGTTTTTCGCAAAATGTCAAATTTTGGTCAACATTTTTTGTGTCGTCCACCTGAAAACATGTTTCAAGCATGAATTAGCTGCTAAAACGTTAAAAACAGATGGTTCAGCAACATTTCGGTCGAGAACCATATACCACAATTCAGCCAAGGGTGTTAAGTAGGTCCTTAAATCGAGAGGAAAATTGAGCGGAATTTCAGCTCCAGATACTGAACTATTCATACATAGTCACCCAAAAAAAAATTCTGAATTTTCGACAAATTTACTGTCCTATCTTAAGCTCCTACTGAAAAAGGCACTAAATGGGCCATACTCAAACAATTTTTAATCACACTAACAAAAAAGTTTACAAAGCTAACCAAAATGCAACAAATTCTTTTTCAAAGCACGAAAGAAATAGAAAGAAGAAAATAAACAAAAATATTAATTAGAGCAAACAGCTAGCATGCAAACAAAGTAGCCTAGTTAAATCTAAAGCATTAGCACCCTCCTTTATCTGAACCAGCGGGCATCCAGCAGTCCCCTCCCCTCCTCCCTTTAATACTACCAACGTGACAAACACCAACAAAAAACAATGATGAGATTCCCCCTTGTTTGGAAGGCACTAATAAAACTTTTTTTTTTGGGCTACTACTGGTCTGGCCAAAAAAAAAGGCGATAACAATGCGCCGATGAAACATTTGGTGAAGTGAAAAAAAAATAAATTGGATTTTTTCTCTTTGCTTTCAGAGCCAGAGAGGAATTGGCCACCTCAAGGGGAACCGTTAACAAGGCAGGGGGGAGAGGATAATTGAGATTAGATTGTTGTAATGCTACTACCACTACTAGTTATAATGCTGGTGTTGGGGCAAAGATAAGCACTAACGAACGGCTGACTGCTTCCGCCTTTTCGGTTTCCAATTATTTTATGGGTTGGTGGGTGAAATTGAGGGGATAATTCTTGTTAACACACAATTAAGCGACAATTAAGCGTGAATCATTTATTTTTGGGCTTTAAAGGTAAAAGTTTTCAGATTATGGATTCACTTTTGTGTTAAGTTGAGTGTCTAAAATAGTTCTTTTTTAAACTCACAAAAAATTTGGTTTTTGATACCTGGGATGCACTCATGTAATTGAGTTTTTCAGCTGCTTAACTAATAGTGACATATTTTTTTGCGAATGGCAAAATGTTAGGAAAAAGACCTATTGCATTCCTAGCAAAAGCTGTTAATTTTTCGAACGTTTTTTTTACAGTTAGGCTAAGTCCTAGGCCAGCGCCACTTAACGCGGTGTTTAAAGTGTGTTTTTTTTACAAATTTTTCCCTATAAAAGTCCAAAAAAATTTGCATGTACACTGAGGCAAAAAAACTAGGATTGCACTTCGTGGAATTCCACGTGAAATTTTACGTGGAATTCCACCAAATTCCACGGAGATTCCACGCCTATTTCCACGCATATATAAAAATCGTGGAAAAATAGGTGTAATATTTGAAATATTGTTGTCTCAAGATGAGAGATTGATGCAACATTTTTCGAAAATTTTGAAATTTTTGACCCTAGCATTTGTTTTTATGCTCTCAAATATTTTTTCTCCTTTTGATCACACTTTGCTTTTTAGATATGTCTCACAGAAAAAGGCCGCTCTCCTGGTGCTGGAAGTTCTACAGTCGCAAGCAGGAGAAGAACTCAACCGGAACTGTAGTCTTCGTTGGATATTGCCAGTTTTGCAATGCACGATACAAAACAAACGCCGCATTAATGGAGAAGCACTTGGAGGTACTGTTTTTTGTATTTTTACATGCTTACAAACTTTTAGTTTAGAACTGCAACAAAGTCGGAGCTGAAGCGAGAAAGGAAATCGACCGTCTGCTAAAGAAGCCTGCAGTCCGCCGAAGCAGAAGCGAATCTCTCAAATCAAAGAAGGCAAAGTTGTCTGAAGCCGTGGATGTCTCGTCTTCCAGCAAGTTCGGGCACGATCCAGCACTTCTTCGACTCCACTTCTAATGATGACAGGAGGAGCTGGATATTCTGTTGACTAGGGTTGGTCTTATTATCTTTTCCTCTTACATGGATTTAGTTTAGGTGTTCACGACCGGGAACACTTCGCCGAACTTAATTGACAATCCATACTTGAAGCAGTTGATGAGTAAGCTGAGTCCGAACCGCAGGAACCAGTGTTCGAAGGTGCTGATTCCTGCCGAGTTCAATCGAGTGCAGAAGAGCCTGAAGGAATCTTGCAACAAGGCTAGCATTCCAAAGTTTATGCATCTTTCATGGTCTCTGTTTCAAGCAGACTTCCTAGCAATTTGTGGAATTCCACGATTTACAATTCCACATGGAAAGTTACAACCCTAGAGAAAACTCTCCAGTTAGTAAATCATTTTTTGTTTTTAGTCCAAAACTTTGATGATTTACAAAAAAAACAAACAGTAAAATCGTTATCCTTGCAATTTTTTAGACTAAACTGACCAAAGATTCCTATGTTCTCTATTATGTTAGACACTCTCTAATAAACGGACACTCCCTCATTTTTTGACTAGGATTTGAGACTCACTAAGTTAAAGCCATTTTCGATTGACAATTTTTCGATTTCAGGGGTTGAAAATTAAATAGGCATGTCCGTTTGATAGAGAATATATGATATTAAAAAAAGTCTTCGAAAATTCGGCTAACAAAATCTAGACTGAAGCCAACTGTTTCGCTATCCTTCGACTGGATAATATTATAGTTCTTGCATTGTTTTTTTGCATAACCATTACGAAAAAAAACAACGTAAACTGAGCTATAGTGCAAAAATGCTAATTGGCGAGATTTCAAAGGGCAAAAGTATACTAGTAAATAATTGCTTCAATGATTGCGCTTTTAAAGCCATTTATATGAGAAAATCTTGGCTACAAAAACATTTTTTAAGTACTTACACTTAAAGCTCCAGCATTTTTTTTTAATAGACTCTTATTTGCTGCAGTATTAAAAAAATTGAAAATTAACAAAACTATTTTTGTTCCAAGCAAAAACAGTATTCACAACGTTCAAAAAAATCTCATGGTGCTAGACTAGTGTTAATAAAAACACGGAATTCAGCTCAAAAACTATTTTCACTCGTCCTAAACAGCCAAAAATAAAAGCTTTAATTGCCACACAAAGAACATTTTTCAGAAAAATCTCCAAAAGGCAAAGTTCAACAAAAGAGCAAGCTGAAACCAAAAGCAAGACTTCCAGGAAGGCAAGTCCGTCCCCTAATTATATATTCACAGTTACTAAAGAAGCTTTAAAGAACAGGGCCAAAAGCTCAGACAGACGTTGGGCTAAAATCTACACAAAAAGATGCAATCTGCTTAATTGTTGAAATGAAGACAAGCCAAAAAGCAGACAAGGCTGTAAAAAACAGTAGATTTCTTTAAAAGGGTTTCTGTTTCCTGGAGCCAAGTGTCCAAACAAACCCTGGCTGGATTAATTGGCGTGAGAAAGAGTCTGGTCCTAAGAGTATAGCTGGTGTTTAAGGAAAAAATGTGGCTTTAGGAGTTTCAAAGAACACTTTTTTGGCACTGTTGACCTATCCGGGGCCATTTTTCCCTTTGGTCCCCCCTTTGGTTTTTTTTGAAAATTTTGATGTGAAATATTTCAAAATATCTCCAGGAGTTAGGCCTAGGCTCAATTTGTGTTCACAATGTTCACAAATTTCACATCAAAATTTTCAAAAAAACAAAGGGGACAAAGGGAAAAATGGCCGGATATCAATAAACTTGAATGGGGTTTGTCAACATTTTATATGGGGATCAAATTAAAAGAAAGAGGTTTGGCCCAAGGACAACACGTTATGATTGCTATTGCTGGCATTGTTGTGTTGTTCAACCAGAAAATTGAGTTGCTCTATAATATCTCCGTGTTTTTGGCAGAGTGAGGTGGTAAATAAACTCGTTTGGGAGGTGACGCAAAATTTTTTATAAATACCTTAGGTAATAAAAAATAGGTCATTGTGTATGGATCTGAGTTAGTTACTAACACTTTTAGATTTTTTTTTGTTTTATTTAAAAATTATGTGACTATTTCAATTAGCTTTTTTGGGTGTAAGTCAGGGGGCTGCGAAACGTACTTTATTTAAAGATTTATTTATGATCCCAAATTTTTAGAAATTTTGAGATTTTAAGTAGAAATCATTCGATAAGCACTGGATAAAATGGCACTTTTGACGAAAAATGACCAAATTGAATGTACTTTATTTATAAAATTTTGAGTTTGAAGCCGTGGTATAAGTATTGGGTTGTAACCAGGGTGACCAACTCAAATTTTGAAAATAACGGCAACATGTTCCAAAATAACGGCATTCCAAATAGAAGAATCCGAAAATAACGGCATTTTTTAATTTAATAATCCAAAACTAGACAAAATGTCATTATTTTCAAAAAAAAAAATAACGGCAATGCCACTAAATAACGGCAAGTTGGTCACCCTGGTTGTGACATAAGTCATGGCGGTTTTTTAGTAATGAATTTTATTCGCTAATTATCACACGCATGCGATATACTTTACATACCAATGGAAAGCTCATTCTTTGCTCTACAAGATCTTTGTTATTGTTTTTCTGGAATGATCAATTATTGGTAATTTGTAGGCATAAACGATGGAGTGTCAAGTGGACAAGGATTTGCATTTTCGACATCACTTGCTTTTCGCTTTCAATCGTGGTGCGAAGGCTACAGAAGCAGCTAGGGAAATTTGTGCGGTTTACAGCCCAGACCTCGCTCCATCTGATTATCACCTTTTTCGTTCGCTCTCCAATCAAATTCGGGGTGTAACATTCGACAATGATGAGGATCTCGAAAATTGGCTCGTCAACTTCTTCGATAGCAGACCGGCTGACATTTGCGAAGCGGAATAAACAAACTGGTGCATCGATGGGAGGAGGTGGTTAGAACTGAGGGAGAATACATAATTGATTGAATTGTTGTTATTACTGTTGAAAGATGGAAGATAATAAATGAATGCAAAACCGTACAAAAAACCGCCATCACTTATGTTACAACCCAATATATTTTAAAGCAGTGTTGCGAACTAAAAATTTTTAAAAAAGTACATCTGGCTAAAAAAAGTACAATTTGGTCATTTTTTGTCAAAAAAATGCCATTTTATCCAGTGCTTATTGATTTTAAACACAAAAAAAAAGATTTTTACCCTTGCCTAAGCCTAAAAACACACAAAAAATCAACAGGGGGACCAAGGCAAAAAAGCACTCAATTCTCAAAAAAAAGCCGGAAAACGTGTCGAAGAAAAAGGTCTTCCACTAAGTGAGACTGCCAAAATTACAGAGCCAAAAAAACACAAAAGTTTTGAAGAAATGAGTCATTCGCTGCGCATTTAGTGCCCTCCTAAAAGCACCCAAGACATGTTTTTTCCCATGTTTTAGCACTTTTAATGTGAAGAAAACGTGTTTTTAAGCTGCGGCCGACCATTTTTAGGAAAAAGTTTTTTTTACCAAAAATCGAAATTTGCCTTTGGGGAATCTAGGAATCTACTAACACAATAAGATTAAAGATTTTTGTTTTCAGCCAAAATTCAACCAAATGTGACACAATTTAAGCGAACAAAAGCCTTCTCCGCAAATTGAACTCAAAATTTAGTTATCTAATTTTCGTTCTTGTTCCCTGTCTATTGTTCTTAATGAAGTTTTAAAAATAAGAAAAGAGGAGAAAAAAAGATAAATGCTAACAAAGAAGGCGAGGGAGACATCTTTTCTAATAGAATTTGCTAATCAACAAAAGAAAATAGAAAAAACCCACGCATCATCCCTAGCATTGCATGAACATTGGGGACTGGCCAGTTAGCAAATCTTTTGGCCGGACTTAAGTCCTATCAACGTTTTATGACTTTAGATGCGTGGAAAACACGAAAAACTATTGGTTAGGTCATTTTGGAGAGAAAAAAATTGGCAAAATTTCGGTGAAAACCATGATTCCCACATTTTTGGGTTACCTGGATACTCATAAAAAGGTATTCTACCATGTTTTGGCAACTGGAGCTGGGCAAAAAGAGCCTCTATATGCATTTTCCATCGAGAGTCTTGCTCGGAATTAGGTCTAAGGTAAGTGAGTGCGCGCGTTGCAAATTCTCAAGCCCCTTCATTCCCCTAAAAACACGTTTTCTGTACGTTTCAGTGCCTGAAAAGTCTTAAAAAATGGTAAAAATACGATTTTTAGGAGATTACCGGAAAACAAGCTTCAGCCTTTTCTTTAGGAATCCGAATCACAAAGTACCGTATGTCCCAAATATTTCGGCGGATTTGAAATGGCTATAACTTTTTTTAAAAGCAAAATTTCGACATTCTGTTTTTCATAATTATTTTTTCTTGATGGGCATTTTGTGTTTCTCCATCGAATTTTTTTTTGAAAAAATTTCACTTTTTCGCATTGGTCCCCCTGTGGTCGTAATTTTGGTTCATTGGACTAAGGCGATTTTTGAGGCAACTTTCATCTTTTTTTGCACAAAAACATGAATACAAAGTAAGGCAAAAGGTAAGGCAACTTGGACCATAACATTTTATTGAACATAATCACTCCCAACAAAATTAACAACAATTTGAACGAGAAACAACAAAATCCTTCTTAAGCCTAAGCCTTAGTCCAATGAACCAAAATTACGACCACAGGGGGGACCAAGGCAAAAAAGTGAAATTTTTCAAAAAAAAATTCCAGTTAGATGGAGAAAACAAAAATGCCCATCAAGAAAAAATAATTATGAAAAACAGAATGTCGAAATTTTGCTTTTAAAAAAAGTTATAGCCATTTCAAATCCGCCGAAATATTTGGGACATACGGTAGAATTTCAAAAAAAATTAAATGGCTACAGGGTGTATCAAGAAAATTTGACCACTATTGAATTTCCCAATTTTTTTGTATTGTTTTGTGAGTAATTTATCCTACTTGTACGTATTTACGACTTTTCACGACTGTGTTATAGTAGTTGTGCTTATTCTTTGATATATTTTCAGGAAATGGCTTAATCCGGAAACAAGAACTTCAATCTGCTTTCGTCTGACTGTGTGACAATAAAAATCGGTTGAGATCCTGTTTTTATTGTTTGATTGTTTTATCTGCCTTTGTTTCAGGTTACACAATTCAGCAGGTTAGCAGTTTTTTTCTATAACTTGTAAGTTGATTACCGATTTTTACAGGATGCTTCTTCACCCATGCGGACAGCTCGAAATATACACGCCTGGTTGAGAATAAATCTGCTGACTCCAAGAAGGCTAAGTGCGTACGAGGAAGGAAATCACTTTGAATAGTAGTCTCTCTTGTATGTAATTTTTTTGTATGTTGGTAATGAATGAAGTTATGCTGAAGTGGTGGGTGATTGTGTACAGAATCCTGAGTGAACTTGAAAATTTCCGGGGGATAGGGCCCGAAAATTGGGAAATCAACCGGGCAAGGAACTAGATTGTGATATTTTTTGATTTTTATGTAAGGTTGTCGACTCGACTAGTCGATTTCGAATATTATTCGAAAATATTCGACTTTTTTCGAACATTGAATATTGACTCGAATCGAATATTCGACAACCCTATTTTTAAGTCAGTGCTTTATGTTTCATCATATTTGAGCCTGTCTTTTTTTTCTTATAGGCCGACATATCGGGGTACTTTTCTACCCTCCGAAAATCGGCAAATTTGGAGGTCGACCTCGAGATTTTTGGGTGAAAATCCAAAATCGAAAAAGCGGAATCGGTAGAGCTCGTGGGAGTTAAAGAAAATGCAAAAAACAGCTTTGCGAAATATTTTTTCTGCTCCGAAATACAGACTCCCAAAGTAGTGGGTGTCGAGTTACTGTCGGCCTATTAGAAAAAATACGGTATTCGCATGCTTCTAAGATTTGGCCTGAGCTTAAGAAAAAAATAAATAAATAAAATAGCCCTCAAAATAAAGGAGGCGCGAATTTGAAAAAATTCACAAAAAAACGTCTTAACGCCAAAAAAACATTAGATATTACAGAAAAAATGTGGCCAACTGGCCATGCATACCACAATTTAGATGGTGAATAAGAACAATGAAAAACAAAAAAGTATGTTTTATTCTATGCTCAACAAATGAGTGTTGGTGCAAATAGAGTGCAAGGGTCCCAAAGACCCATT
Source organism: Ditylenchus weischeri (assembly GCA_029231635.1). Lineage (NCBI taxonomy): Eukaryota > Metazoa > Nematoda > Chromadorea > Rhabditida > Anguinidae > Ditylenchus > Ditylenchus weischeri. Next base: position 17,921 of record JAMRYI010000568.1, on the reverse strand, counting down.
TTGTGGTGCAATATTCATGAATTCAGTCTTTTATTCAGCCATTTATTTGTAGATGAACTTAAGTGGCTGTGGCTATAAATAAATGTGGGCCAATTATGGCAATGGGAATTTAAAGTGTTAGTCTCCAAAGAGGAAAAAGGAAAAAAATTAATATTTATGAGAATAATAGAATATTTAAGCTTGGGCGATAATTTTATTTTATTCTTAATTTTCTTATACAAACTTTTTGTGCTTCTTAAGTGTTTTTTTATAAAAAGATCTATACAATTAAAAGTTAAAAACAAAGGCTTGAGCTAAGACAAAAGTTATAAAAGTAATAATAAAAATTAAGAAGATAATGACTACGGTTTTCTAGTCGAGTTGAACTCGACTAGAAAAAATTTCGAGTTTTCGTTTCAAAAATTTCATTGAGCGCTTGAGTTTTTGACGATCAAAAATAATTAATTTTGTGTTTTGTGTCGTGAACTAAGAATGGATTAATACATTCTTGGGCACTTTCTCTTTTTCCTAAAGTATTCTCTTTATCTGTTGACTGTTTTAGAATAATGCCGGGGGAAGTCTGGAAGTCGCATAAAAAAACTGGTGGTGACAAGGCCGTTTGCGTTTGTGGAGACGAGCTTACGCTACTCAAAAGTGGGTCAACAACACATCTCTCGGGTCATCTGAAATCAGCAAGGCATAAGGAATCTATGAACAAGAAAGAAGTAGGACCAAGTGCGCCAAAAAAGCCAAGCTAGAATCAGTCGCGTCCCTTTTCAGTCCGAACTAAATCCGAGCGCTTGAAATTTTCGAGTCGAGTTTCGAGTCGAGCGCTCTACTCGATAATTTCGAGCGCTCGTCAACCCTAATAACAACAATTAACAAACAGGATAGTATAAAGGGGCGTGTTACAAGGACAAAGCTTTTTTTGATGCAAAAAGACTTTGCATCAGCTAATTATTGCAGCAAAAAAAGACTTTTTGCATCAAAAGCTTTGTCCGCGTTACAGTGCAAATCTACATCTAGTATTTGGTAGAGCGAGTTTCCGTAACGCTATTTTCAAGGGTTTTAGTAACTTTAAAAGCTCATATCTTTTTTGTTGCTCGGTCATATTGAGCTCAGTTTTCTTTCGGCAATGTGCCTATGTCTCCTCTTTTGAATGGGTATGAACACTCTAAAAAAATTGTAGGCCGATCCTTAAGTTAATTTTTTTGCTGCTATCAGGATCTAAGATACAGCTAATACCAAAAAACATACTGTTAAAACTTAAAAATGTCAAAAATATTTTAAAAATTCAGTACTGCCGCGGGTACCCGGCGCTGGTATTAAAGCAGCGCCGGCGCCCGAAAGTAGTGAAATTTTGGCTGGCGCCTGCGCTTGTGCAGGTATGGCTACGACACCTTACAGATTTCGTCAACCGACTTCCCACCTCCATTGTGGGCACCCTATAGTTACAGACCATGGTCCTTTATTTTCCAGTTCCTCGACAGAGAATTTTGCCTAGGTCAATCCCTGCAGATTATTAGGGTATTTGGCAGGAATTGCTTATATGGGAACTACCCAAAATCATGTTTTGACCACTTTTTTAGATGTTTTAGACGCTGAATGCTACAGAAAACGTGTTATTTTGATTGGGAAACACATTGATTGGATGGTTGGACCAAGGGTGGTACCCAAACCAGGTATCCTAGTATTGGGTATGTTTGGACCAAGGGTGGTACCTAAACCAGGTATCCTAGTATTTGGTACAAGAAAAACTGGCGCCTAACGGCGCCATACAATAACGGTGAGACTGACTGAAGAATAACTTCGAGTTCGTAAAATTCAAATATTTCAAAAAGGCGGCAATTCAAACGCCTTTTTTCCGAATATTTTGCGTAATTTTCGAAGGTAAATGAAATTTGACGTAAAATTTTTCGGAGTTCCGAGTTATCTCCCGATTTTAGAGGGCGAAATATAGTCGCTAGTATTAGACATCCAATACTCAAAAGATAGAGAAAGAGTTCTAGTACGGGGCCCTGAAAAAATCAGAACGAATGATAAGACATGTCGTGGGTAACGATTGAAAAGAAAAAAAAACAAAAACAAAACGTGACGGACACCAAAAAAATCACTCCATCGTAATACTTAGTAGAGATGTTTGGCCGCTTCGCGGCCAAAGACCCAACTTGCTCCTCATTGCAAGGGATTGGGCAAGGGTGTACATAGTAGTGCAGGCACATGATAAAGTAGGCCCCATATACAACCCTTTCCCCAAGTCCAATCATGGCTGGACCATGGTTGGACCAAGGGTGGTACCCAAACCACGTATCCTAGTATTGGGTATATTTGTTAAAAAAAAACCAAAAAAGTGAATTTTTTGTCAAAATTTTTTTTATGCCAATGTGTTTCCCAATCAAAATAACACGTTTTCTGCAGCATTCAAGGTCTAAAACATCTAAAAAAGTGGTCAAAACATGATTTTGGGTAGTTCCCTTATAAGGAAGTTTAGCCGGGTATTTTAGTTTTAAAAAAATTCCCGGTTGAGCGCATCCTGACAGCAACTGGCCCACACTGCACTCAGGGCTCTGCCTAAGTTAAAACCACATTAACAAATATTTTGACATTAAATTGAAGTCCATTACATTTTTCTTCCAAAATTTCGGCCTTGAAATTAGACTTAAAAGCTTTTTCCGATAAACTTATTTATATTTATTTGCTCAATAAATTGGTTCTTAGAATGAATAAACAGGCTTCCATAAACACTTAATTTGATCTATTTTTCCTTTTAATCTGCTCATAAATATGCATATGAAGATAACATCAGAACCAAAATATATTCTTAGGCAACCAAAAGTCAAAGCTTTCATCATTTTTTTGTGTAAACAGACGAAAACCCAATAAAAAAAGTACAGGGTGTTTCAAATTTTCTTCACTTTTAAGCGGTCATAACTTTTTTTGAAGGCCGTTTTTTGAATTTCTGTGAACGCAGATCAACTCAGTTTTTGATGACAATTTTTTTAGTATATGAGGTCGAAACCACAATTTTTGCTTGGTCCCCCCTAGAGGGGTCCCCTAAGGGTCTCCCCTAACAGGGCCCTGCTGTTTGGCTCCTGGTCTGTAGGTGGCCTTTGGATGGGTAAGGCCAAAACAACAGGAGGGACCAAGCAAAAATCGTGTTTTTCACATTGAACAAAATTGTCATCAAAAACTGAAATTCAAAAAACGGCCTTTAAAAAAGTTAGGACCGCTTAAAAGTGTCAGAAAAATTTGAAACACCCTGTAGAAACAATAATTTTGCTAGTAGAATTTAAATGGGCAGTGGGGGAGTTTTCTCAAAATTTCATGGTGCAGTGGATAACTCGTCCATTTTGTTGCGTAAACACTAGAAAAAGGCTATTTTCCTTGGGATTTGGCGAGGTCAATTTCACCACATCTGTCGCGAGCGGCCTCGGCCACTAGCTCGTGAATTGGAAAAAGGGGAATGGAGGGGATATTTGATCCCACTCCCTCTGGATCCGCAGGGAATCGCCTTAACCAATAGGCCACCAAACCCCAGGCTGGGAAAGCGACGAATTTTGTAGACATCACTTGCGTCGATGACGCAAGTGATGTCATCAGGTGATGTCATCATAACATCCAGACACCTTCCATTTTCCAATTTTTATACAAATTTTTTGTTATTAGCCCATTCGACGTGAAATTGAAAAGTAGAAATAGGTCATATTTACAATCTTTCAGATTTACAATCTTTCCTATAAAAATTTGAGTACAGGACGAAAGTCCAGAATTTACGTCAAACATAAGGAAAAAATGAGGGGAATAATTTTATTGCATGAAAAATGCGAAAAGTTGTATTTTTCGAGACGTTTTATGTAGCAAAAAAAAAGCTGAGAATCTCCTCTTTCATATTAATTAGATAAATTTTCAAAAATATTAGAATTTTGAAAACTAGAAGCCATATGATGCCAGGAACCCGTTTTTTCTAGTCAAATTCCAAGAGTTTTTCGATTTCCCGCACAATTTATTTGAATTGTTCAGAAGTTACCTACTGCCCATTTTTGACTACTATGTAAGGCCGTGATAATAGCGAAAATGACAAAAAAATTTACATAAATTTGAAAAGTTTTAGAAAATCACTGAAAATTTGCTTAGGGTGTACGTTTATCGAGCTTCAACTGCAGTGTGAAAATTTATCTACAAAATTTATGTGACTAAAAAATTTTGGCCCTATACGACAATAGGACGCTTTTTTGCCTTGGTCCCCCCTGTTGTTTTTTTGCACATTTCAGTTTTGACTAGTCATTTTATTTCCTGCTTTTTTTATTGCGTCTTTTTTACAATCAATTTTTTAAAGTTATTTTTAAATTAATTTAATTAATTAATTTTTAAAATTATAGTTCGAAAATTTATTGTGGAAACGACCGAAATGTCTGATTTTTCTGCTCTTCGGTTTAAGCAGTTGTTCCAATTCAAGCTTGTCGAGAAGTCGACTTTCTGGTAAAGGCTCAGTGGCTTAGCCAGGGGGGAGGGCACGTGCCCCCCCCCGGTCAGATTTTTTTCCTTATCGGTGCCCCCCGTCAGATTTTTTGAAAAACGGTGTAGGTAAAATGGCCTAAAAATTTTGGTGCCCCCCCCGTCAGAAATTTCTGGCTACGCCCCTGTAAACGCTAAACTCAATTTTTCGTCAAAATTGTCGGGCTAAGAACTGGAACTATTTGGAAAAGCTGATTGAACAAATTACGAAAATTTAAGCCTAAGTCATTGTTGTCGTTACTATTGTTCAAAATAAAGTAATTTGGAAAAAAATGCGAGAAAAAAAACAACAGGAGGGACCAATGCAAAAAAAGCGTCCTATTGTCGTATAGGACCAAAAATTTGCCATGTGAAGCAAGAGGCAGTCGTTCGAAAGGCTAAATATTTTTTCTAGCCACAAAAATTACAAGCCAGATATTAACTACAAAAATAGATGTACAGGGTGGCGCAACTTTTTCGCCCTAGTTAATTTTTGCCATAACTTTTTGAATTTTTGTTGTTTTGACGAGATCTTTTTTTTTGTTAGATAGAGAAGACTCTGGCAAATTTTTTGGTATCAAACATTCTTTTTTTCATGTTAGTTTTGTTGACAATTACGACCTTTCTAAAAATGTGCCGTTTCAGATGCCTTATTCGCCTGAAGATCGAGCAAAGTGCGTGGAATGGTTTATCAATAGGTTTATGAATGGTTGATAGCTGCCTCAGGACATGATCAACAGAGCAATTGGAGCCTATAAACATCGTCTAGAATATTGCCTGGCCGTCAATGGAAAAAGCACAGAGCAAGAATACGCAGATTAAAAATTTGAACGTTCTCATAAATTGTTGTTGATTGTTTTTTGTTGATTTATTGTCATCATGAATAAAATGTTATTACAAATGTTTGGTACGAAAAAATTTGCCAGAGACCCCTCTATCTAACAAAAAAAGATCTCGTCAAAACAACAAAAGTTCAAAAAGTTATGGCGAAAATTAAATAGGGCGAAAAAGTTGCGCCACCCTGTAGCTTCACCTTAAATATCAAACTTTCAAAGTGCATACATTTATACTCTGAAAATGTAAGCAAAATGACGGCTTTTGGTCCAACTCTTAACCAATTGTTTTTCGGCCACGCCCCTGCATTAGCTGACAAAGAATGTGGTCAAACAGCTTTCAACTTTGTTTTGCCTTTTCAAACATCATTTTTCGACGTCTAAAACCAAATAGGAAGTCACATTTGGCTTTTCTATTGTTCAATATAAAAGCAGTAGCACATGCGGGGTGATATTGTGTGGTTGAAAAAAAAGTGAAGAAAGACACAAGTGAAGTGTGAAAGAAGTAAAACGAAAATAGCCAAAGCTTTTGGTTCTATACGACAATCCGGTGCCGAAATATGCCTTGGTCCCCCTGTTGTTTTAAGAGAGAAATTCAATTTTTTGTTCTTACAATAATTTTCGACATTTTCTCGAAAAAAACAACAGGGGCCGGGGCATATTTTGTCGTATAGACCCAAACTTTTTGGCATTTTTACAAGTCTTTATAAGCCAAATTAGACACAGAATAAAAGGGCATTTTCTCCAGGTTACAGGGTGCTTAAAAGATATTTTTTTTTAATTTTCATTCAAATTTTTGTTTATTTTTAGGCTCTGTATGAGAATTAAACCTTTTTTGCCTTGGTCCTCTTGTTAGGATTTTTAGCTTGTGCTTAGGCACAAGCTAAAAATCTAAAAGGGGAGACTAAGTCAAAAAATAGGCCTGGTTCTCATATAGGTCCATTTTTTCTGCCTTTTTTTCATTTGAATACTGCTTTTACTGAATCTATGTTTTATTTTTTAGAATAAATTGAGATGGCTTGAGATGGATCAACAAGATCGTGGACGACTTTCCAAGAAGAATCAATGCTTGTCATCGCAGCTGGAGGAAAACATTTTGAGTAAACATTGTCAGAATTTTTTCATTATGCATTGTAATACCATGAATGAAAAAAACGTTTTTTATATGTGCTGTGGAATGTTGTTTAAATTCTGTCCCAAAATTTGGGCAAGAAATCATCTACGCAAAACTTTCGGCTCTATTTAAGAATCGGTTGCTTTTTGCGCCTTGGCCCCCCCTGTTGATTTTTTGTGTGTTTTTTAGGCTTAGGCAAGGGTAGACAAGAGTATGTTAGGAAGGACTCAAACATGTTCCTCGGTGTAAGAGAAAAATGTTTGAGTCCATCCTAACATACACTGGCCTACCTTTGCTTAAGCCCAAAAAACACACAAAAAATCAACAGGGGGGACCAAGGCAAAAAAGCACCTAAATCTTAAATAGAGCCAAACTTTCGAAAAAAGCACCCTGTATACTCCACGTTGTGAACCAGTTCCCTTTTTTGTCCACCCCACAAAAGTTAGTGCCGTATTATGTTTGCAGTGCGAACATTCAAACAACTGTATTGTTGACTGAGAGTTGACTGTATTGGAATAATTGACTGTAGCACAGTTAGCAAAAGTAGTAAGGCAAGGTATTGTTGACTAAGAGTTGACTGTATTGTGATGGTTCGTTTTTAGCCCAGAAAACAAAGAAAATATTCTACTTTTCTGGGAGATTGAGGCGGAAATATCTTTTTACTTTTGCTTGACTAAATTTTCTTAATTTCGATTTATCCGCTCAAGCGAGTAATCCTAAAGGCACTTTTACATGCCACCTAATTATATTTTTTGGCGGATTGATCACGAGGAATTTTTGTGTCTAAAGCCTATAATTGCAGCAGTAATTAGAAATATTTCAAACGATAAATAAATAAATGAATTCTATTCCAAAATTGAAAATGCATAACTCATTAGCTAAAATCATTTTTCACACAAATCTGCATAACTACAAACACTTGACGACAAAAAAAACTACAAAAAGGGAACTGATTCACAATGTGGACCCCAAATTTTTGGGGTGACTACAAAGCGGCAAAACCACTAGTTTCGTTTTTTTTTATTTCCTTCTTATCCTCTTTTTTTGTTTTGGCTTGGATTTCTTGTGTTTTTTTTTTTAATTTTTTTCCCACGCCTTTATTTTTTACTTTTAGTCTTCTGCTCTTGTATATGGGTCTATGTCTCAGAAGTGTTCGTAAGCTCCAATGGTGAAATAAGTGTGAAAGCAATCTTGGACACAGAATGGAATTATGATGTGTTTGATGAATAAATAAATTGCTATTAAAGACGTTTTGTGTATCACTGGATGTAAAACATTGATTTCAGGGTCCATATTGTGGAAAATAATTTTGGGGTCCACATTGTGAACCAGTTCCACAAAAAGAGTCAACCGACAAAAACATTAGTGTCGCTGAAAAATGTTGCCACCAAAAATCTTTTTTCGTCACCAATTGCTTAATTTTAGTTGAAATCACATGATAAAAGGGATCAACCATTTGTTTTTTAATTTTTTGATAATGGCTTGATATTTTTTAACGGTGTATATACCATGTTTTAGACATTTTTAGCTAAAATTTGCTTTTTGCAAAAAAACGTGCCTTCAAGGACCAAGGTCACATTTTAGGTTTTGGGTTACCTGGGTCCTCCAAATCAAATTTTAGCTCAAAATGTTAAAAACATGGTAGAAACATGAGCTTAGACCAGATTTTTTTCAATTGTCCCAAATGGTAAAATTTAGTATTTTTGTCAGATTAAAATTCTCTGTGACCCACCTTGCGCCATTGCTATTGCCGACAATAATTTTGGGTGTTCTGGGCCGATCAGGTGTGCCATTGACTTCACCTTCCATTGCAAAACTTATGCTACTTTTGAAGGGTTTGTCAACACTTCTGCTGTCCTCTTTCTGCACATAGCTTGTGGGGAAAATGCCGATCTGGCCTTTGGCATTCCTGCCCTCCAGCCAGTGTTGGTCGATGGATCGCAAATACTCTAGAGTATCCCTGCAATAAAATTTTTTTGATGAAATGATAATTGTGCTTATTAACTAGCTACCCTGTTCAAGCTGAGTTCATTGGGGTTTCTGGCCTTGAATGCATAGACTGCTTTGAGCCGGTCTTTGCTGGTGCTCTCGTCCAACTGGACATAACTGGCAGGGAATATGCCCACCTGGCCATTTCTCTCACCCTCCCACCAGTTGTCGTCTAACTGACGGTGCAACCTGACCACATCTCCTTTGTTCAGCGATAGTTCCCTGCAATAGTAAAAAAGTAATTGTGCCGCTGCTACCGTATACAGAGTGAATCGAAAAAACTCTACTATTTTTAAAAAATTGGTGTACGTAGCCCGTTGCCCCATCGATTTCCCCAGGAAAATCTATGACAGTGCTTAAGCTACCTGGGAGCTACCTAAGGCTAAGAAAACACAACAGATATACATGAACACACTGTTCACAAAAAACAGCAACGAAAATTTCAAAAAATAGAACTGAAATTTTTCGAAAAAATGGTAGTTTTTTTGGTTCACCCTGTGCAACAACCCCCTCCCCTCCACCCCACAAAAGTTAGTGCCGTATTATGTTTGCAGTGCGAACATTCAAACAACTGTATTGTTGACTGAGAGTTGACTGTATTGGAATAATTGACTGTAGCACAGTTAGCAAAAGTAGTAAGGCAAGGTATTGTTGACTAAGAGTTGACTGTATTGTGATGGTTGACTGTATTGTTGACTGAGAGTTGACTGTATTGGAATAATTGACTGTAGCACAGTTAGCAAAAGTAGTAAGACAAGGTATTGTTGACTAAGAGTTGACTGTATTGGATGGTTGACTGTATTGTTGACTGAGAGTTGACTGTATTGTGATGGTTGACTGTATTGTTGACTGAGAGTTGACTGTATTGTGATGGTTGACTGTATTGTTGACTGAGAGTTGACTGTATTGGAATAATTGACTGTAGCACAGTTAGCAAAAGTAGTAAGACAAGGTATTGTTGACTAAGAGTTGACTGTATTGAGATGGTTGACTGTATTGTTGACTGAGAGTTGACTGTATTGTGATGGTTGACTGTATTGTTGACTGAGAGTTGACTGTATTGTGATGGTTGACTGTATTGTTGACTGAGAGTTGACTGTATTGAATAATTGACTGTAGCACAGTTAGCAAAAGTAGTATGACAAGGTATTGTTGACTGAGAGTTGACTGTATTGTGATGGTTGACTGTATTGTTGACTGAGAGTTGACTGTATTGGAATAATTGACTGTAGCACAGTTAGCAAAAGTAGTAAGACAAGGTATTGTTGACTAAGAGTTGACTGTATTGTGATGGTTGACTGTATTGTTGACTGAGAGTTGACTGTATTGGAATAATTGACTGTAGCACAGTTAGCAAAAGTAGTAAGACAAGGTATTGTTGACTAAGAGTTGACTGTATTGTGATGGTTGACTGTATTGTTGACTGAGAGTTGACTGTATTGGAATAATTGACTGTAGCACAGTTAGCAAAGTAGTAAGACAAGGTATTGTTGACTAAGAGTTGACTGTATTGTGATGGTTGACTGTATTGTTGACTGAGAGTTGACTGTATTGGAATAATTTGACTGTAGCACAGTTAGCAAAAGTAGTAAGACAAGGTATTGTTGACTAAGAGTTGACTGTATTGTGATGGTTGACTGTATTGTTGACTGAGAGTTGACTGTATTGGAATAATTGACTGTAGCACAGTTAGCAAAAGTAGTAAGACAAGGTATTGTTGACTAAGAGTTGACTGTATTGTGATGGTTGACTGTATTGTTGACTGAGAGTTGACTGTATTGAATAATTGACTGTAGCACAGTTAGCAAAAGTAGTAAGACAAGGTATTGTTGACTAAGAGTTGACTGTATTGTGATGGTTGACTGTATTGTTGACTGAGAGTTGACTGTATTGGAATAATTGACTGTAGCACAGTTAGCAAAAGTAGTATGACAAGGTATTGTTGACTGAGAGTTGACTGTATTGGAATAATTGACTGTAGCACAGTTAGCAAAAGCAGTAAGACAAGGTATTGTTGACTAAGAGTTGACTGTATTGTTGACTGAGAGTTGACTGTATTGTGATGGTTGACTGTATTGTTGACTGAGAGTTGACTGTATTGGAATAATTGACTGTAGCACAGTTAGCAAAAGTAGTAAGACAAGGTATTGTTGACTAAGAGTTGACTGTATTGTGATGGTTGACTGTATTGTTGACTGAGAGTTGACTGTATTGGAATAATTGACTGTAGCACAGTTAGCAAAAGTAGTAAGACAAGGTATTGTTGACTAAGAGTTGACTGTATTGTGATGGTTGACTGTATTGTTGACTGAGAGTTGACTGTATTGGAATAATTGACTGTAGCACAGTTAGCAAAAGTAGTATGACAAGGTATTGTTGACTGAGAGTTGACTGTATTGGAATAATTGACTGTAGCACAGTTAGCAAAAGTAGTAAGACAAGGTATTGTTGACTAAGAGTTGACTGTATTGTGATGGTTGACTGTATTGTTGACTGAGAGTTGACTGTATTGGAATAATTGACTGTAGCACAGTTAGCAAAAGTAGTAAGGCAAGGTATTGTTGACTAAGAGTTGACTGTATTGTGATGGTTGACTGTATTGTTGACTGAGAGTTGACTGTATTGGAATAATTGACTGTAGCACAGTTAGCAAAAGTAGTAAGACAAGGTATTGTTGACTAAGAGTTGACTGTATTGTTGACTGAGAGTTGACTGTATTGTGATGGTTGACTGTATTGTTGACTGAGAGTTGACTGTATTGGAATAATTGACTGTAGCACAGTTAGCAAAAGTAGTAAGACAAGGTGTTGTTGACTAAGAGTTGACTGTATTGTTGACTGAGAGTTGACTGTATTGTGATGGTTGACTGTATTGTTGACTGAGAGTTGACTGTATTGGATAGTTGACTGTAGCACAGTTAGCAAAAGTAGTAAGATATGACTGTATTGTTGACTAAGAGTTGACTGTATTGTGATGGTTGACTGTATTGTTGACTGAGAGTTGACTGTATTGGAATAATTGACTGTACAGTTAGCAAAAGTAGTATGACAAGGTATTGTTGACTGAGAGTTGACTGTATTGGAATAATTGACTGTAGCACAGTTAGCAAAAGTAGTAAGACAAGGTATTGTTGACTAAGAGTTGACTGTATTGTGATGGTTGACTGTATTGTTGACTGAGAGTTGACTGTATTGGAATAATTGACTGTAGCACAGTTAGCAAAAGTAGTAAGGCAAGGTATTGTTGACTAAGAGTTGACTGTATTGTGATGGTTGACTGTATTGTTGACTGAGAGTTGACTGTATTGGAATAATTGACTGTAGCACAGTTAGCAAAAGTAGTAAGACAAGGTATTGTTGACTAAGAGTTGACTGTATTGAGATGGTTGACTGTATTGTTGACTGAGAGTTGACTGTATTGTGATGGTTGACTGTATTGTTGACTGAGAGTTGACTGTATTGTGATGGTTGACTGTATTGTTGACTGAGAGTTGACTGTATTGGAATAATTGACTGTAGCACAGTTAGCAAAAGTAGTAAGACTGTATTGTTGACTAAGAGTTGACTGTATTGTTGACTGAGAGTTGACTGTACAGATGGTTGACTGTATTGTTGACTGAGAGTTGACTGTATTGGAATAATTGACTGTAGCACAGTTAGCAAAAGTAGTAAGACAAGGTATTGTTGACTGAGAGTTGACTGTATTGTGATGGTTGACTGTATTGTTGACTGAGAGTTGACTGTATTGGAATAATTGACTGTAGCACAGTTAGCAAAAGTAGTATGACAAGGTATTGTTGACTGAGAGTTGACTGTATTGGAATAATTGACTGTAGCACAGTTAGCAAAAGTAGTAAGACAAGGTATTGTTGACTAAGAGTTGACTGTATTGTGATGGTTGACTGTATTGTTGACTGAGAGTTGACTGTATTGGAATAATTGACTGTAGCACAGTTAGCAAAAGTAAGGCAAGGTATTGTTGACTAAGAGTTGACTGTATTGTGATGGTTGACTGTATTGTTGACTGAGAGTTGACTGTATTGGAATAATTGACTGTAGCACAGTTAGCAAAAGTAGTAAGACAAGTATTGTTGACTAAGAGTTGACTGTATTGTTGACTGAGAGTTGACTGTATTGTGATGGTTGACTGTATTGTTGACTGAGAGTTGACTGTATTGGAATAATTGACTGTAGCACAGTTAGCAAAAGTAGTAAGACACTGTATTGTTGACTAAGAGTTGACTGTATTGTTGACTGAGAGTTGACTGTATTGTGATGGTTGACTGTATTGTTGACTGAGAGTTGACTGTATTGGAATAATTGACTGTAGCACAGTTAGCAAAAGTAGTAAGACAAGGTATTGTTGACTAAGAGTTGACTGTATTGTGATGGTTGACTGTATTGTTGACTGAGAGTTGACTGTATTGGATAATTGACTGTAGCACAGTTAGCAAAGTAGTATGACAAGGTATTGTTGACTGAGAGTTGACTGTATTGGAATAATTGACTGTAGCACAGTTAGCAAAAGTAGTAAGACAAGGTATTGTTGACTAAGAGTTGACTGTATTGTGATGGTTGACTGTATTGTTGACTGAGAGTTGACTGTATTGGAATAATTGACTGTAGCACAGTTAGCAAAAGTAGTAAGGCAAGGTATTGTTGACTAAGAGTTGACTGTATTGTGATGGTTGACTGTATTGTTGACTGAGAGTTGACTGTATTGGAATAATTGACTGTAGCACAGTTAGCAAAAGTAGTAAGACAAGGTATTGTTGACTAAGAGTTGACTGTATTGAGATGGTTGACTGTATTGTTGACTGAGAGTTGACTGTATTGTGATGGTTGACTGTATTGTTGACTGAGAGTTGACTGTATTGTGATGGTTGACTGTATTGTTGACTGAGAGTTGACTGTATTGGAATAATTGACTGTAGCACAGTTAGCAAAAGTAGTAAGACAAGGTATTGTTGACTAAGAGTTGACTGTATTGTTGACTGAGAGTTGACTGTATTGTGATGGTTGACTGTATTGTTGACTGAGAGTTGACTGTATTGGAATAATTGACTGTAGCACAGTTAGCAAAAGTAGTAAGACAAGGTATTGTTGACTAAGAGTTGACTGTATTGTGATGGTTGACTGTATTGTTGACTGAGAGTTGACTGTATTGGAATAATTGACTGTAGCACAGTTAGCAAAAGTAGTATGACAAGGTATTGTTGACTGAGAGTTGACTGTATTGGAATAATTGACTGTAGCACAGTTAGCAAAAGTAGTAAGACAAGGTATTGTTGACTAAGAGTTGACTGTATTGTGATGGTTGACTGTATTGTTGACTGGAGAGTTGACTGTATTGGAATAATTGACTGTAGCACAGTTAGCAAAAGTAGTAAGACAAGGTATTGTTGACTAAGAGTTGACTGTATTGTGATGGTTGACTGTATTGTTGACTGAGAGTTGACTGTATTGGAATAATTGACTGTAGCACAGTTAGCAAAAGTAGTATGACAAGGTATTGTTGACTGAGAGTTGACTGTATTGGAATAATTGACTGTAACAGTTAGCAAAAGTAGTGACAAGGTATTGTTGACTAAGAGTTGACTGTATTTGATGTTGACTGTATTGTTGACTGAGAGTTGACTGTATTGGAATAATTGACTGTAGCACAGTTAGCAAAAGTAGTAAGGCAAGGTATTGTTGACTAAGAGTTGACTGTATTGTGATGGTTGACTGTATAGTTGACTGAGAGTTGACTGTATTGGGATAGTTGACTGTAGCACAGTTAGCAAAAGTAGTAAGACAAGGTATTGTTGACTAAGAGTTGACTGTATTGAGATGGTTGACTGTATTGTTGACTGAGAGTTGACTGTATTGTGATGGTTGACTGTATTGTTGACTGAGAGTTGACTGTATTGTGATGCTTGACTGTATTGTTGACTGAGAGTTGACTGTATTGAATAATTGACTGTAGCACAAAGTTAGCAAAAGTAGTAAGACAAGGTATTGTTGACTAAGAGTTGACTGTATTGAGATGGTTGACTGTATTGTTGACTGAGAGTTGACTGTATTGTGATGGTTGACTGTATTGTTGACTGAGAGTTGACTGTATTGTGATGGTTGACTGTATTGTTGACTGAGAGTTGACTGTATTGGAATAATTGACTGTAGCACAGTTAGCAAAAGTAGTATGACAAGGTATTGTTGACTGAGAGTTGACTGTATTGGAATAATTGACTGTAGCACAGTTAGCAAAAGTAGTATGACAAGGTATTGTTGACTAAGAGTTGACTGTATTGTGATGGTTGACTGTATTGTTGACTGAGTGTTGACTTATTGGAATAATTGACTGTAGCACAGTTAGCAAAAGTAGTAAGACAATATTCGCGCAAATATCCCAACTCTACAGTTTACCCTCGTTTAAAGTTCAAAAAACTTCGTTCCTGCATAGGGTCCAGCAGTTTTTTACACTGATTTTTAAAATTTTTTGCGGAATGTGATTTACCAATCTAGCCCAATCGAGTTTGTTGCAAAAATTCAATAATTTTGTCATAAAGATATGTAGTTCTCAATAGACCAGCTTCTGATTTTCAAAAAAGATTTTGGCAGTTTATTAAGACCCCTGGATTTATATGGGAAATGTATATGCAAAAGCTAAATCCTTATGATTTTTAGGTGCGCGGAAATCTTTGGCACAATTTTCAAAAAATACTTTGCGGAGAGGGGGATGTGGTTGGTGGACGGGCGGAGGCACCTTTGTGTATCATAAGTCCCAAATGTAATGGACATATTTTCCAACGATACAAAAAGTCAGAAACCTACCTTGGACTTTCACTATCAAAAGTGTAGAGCGTGGTGCATGTCTGAACAGGCCGACTGCTAGTGTTGGACATAGGGGTTGCACTCCCACTTCTCGACCCATTGCGCCCAACAAAGGAGTGCATCAGGTGATCGAAACGGTCAAAGTTATTTTGTAAGGAAGGCGTGGACGACGGCCTATAAATCAAAAATGCTGTGAATTAACTTAAAGTATTGGCTGTTGACTGACAAATAGCCGTGTTTCCTGGCCAATTGATCCTCCAGCTCCTCGCACAACTTATCAATCTTCTGCTTTTGGAGCAAATTGTCCTTGGATGGGGCAGCACTTGAGACACTGCCTTCTTCTTTGCTTGAGTTCAGGTAATTGGATGCTGAAAACTGTGGGGATAGAGATAAAATTTTGAAAAATCATTTATGATTTCAATGAATATCAGTAGGGTCGTGAAATAAGAATATTGATCATATAGTAGAACTCGGTCCTTATTTTGCCCTAAATCTCCTTTATGATTTTTGTGACTTAGGCTTAGGCTAGACCAGTATAACTTAGGACGAACTCAAAAATGTTTCCCCAACTAAAAAACGAAAGACTTAACTCAAAGCCTTTTCGGAGTCTTTTTTAACACGGCAATGAGAACCTGTGGCGACGAGATACTCCGGTAGGCCATGTGAAGACTTAACTTGACCTTTCTCAATTCAGCTTGGGGACTATAAAATTTTTTACATTTGTCAATACCAATAACTTTTGCACAAAAAGTGTAAAAAAGTTGTTTTTCAGTCTTTTTAATCATTTTTACGCAAAATAATTATTGGTATTTAAAAGTGTAAAAAAATTGCCTTGGTCCCCCAAGCTGAATTGAGTGAAGGTGGTCAAGGTTAATTGAGTGAAAGGGGTATAGGTTAATTTAGCCCCAATGTCCTAGACCATCATTTGATAAAGAACTTGGGTGGGCATTTTTGACAAGGACGCTCGTACAGCGCTCTCTTGCTCGGAATCATGAAGCGAGCGCTGTACGAGCGTCCTTATCAAAAAACGCCCCACCCAAGTCTCTCATCAAAAAATGATCTGAGACATTTGCCCTACCGGAATATTTCGTCGCCACAGCTTGCCAGTGGGGTGCTAAATCGCTGAAAAAAAGGTTGTCTTAAAAATCCAAAGTCAATGTCAAATTTAAAATTCCGCTCAAGACAATAAACATTTGATTTTCAAATTTGAATATTTATTGTCTTGAGCGGAATTCAAAATTTGACAGTGCCTTTGGATTTTTAAGAGCAGTTTTTTAAGCAAATCGACCACGCTGAACACGAATACAGAGTCAGAATTCAGGGTTTATCTAGCGCAAAAAAAGAGTTATGGGAAATTCGTGTCGCAATTTATATATTCACTATGTACATTTTTCTACATTTTTTAAATCAACTCTGAAACTCAACTCAACTTCTGCATTTAGTGCCAAAATGACGGTAAGATTTTGCTATTTCTTTAGTTTTTGATAATTTAGCTATATATATCTCTATACAATGTTATGGCTTGTGGAAAGTGAGGATAGAACATTTAGAACATATAAATCCATATCCCAACCAACAAGTGGGGATTTATCTCAACTTGCCAAATAAAAAACAGCCCATGTTTTTTATTATTAGAAAGCTGCATTCCTGGCGGTCATTTTGGTATATTATGAGTGGAGGTGGAGTACAGGGTGATCAAACTTTTTCTCCCGCATTTTTTTGCCCATAACTTTTTATTGAAAGGCTCAAATTTTGTGTTCGACCACCCACTCAAAAGCCCTAGAACTGCCATTTTGTTTAAAAAAAGAACGTAGAGCTTTTGGCAACTGGAGCCCAAGCTGCAGCTATTTTTAAAATTTATCAAATTTAATTCTTTGTGATATCTTCGGAATTTTTTGAACGAGCTGTTTCCTGGTAGGTGGATTGGCCGTAATCCCGTACCAATAAGATGGGCGCCAAGGTCTCCGGATCTAACTTGGATGGATTACTTTGCTGGGGTTACG
Organism: Ditylenchus weischeri; assembly: GCA_029231635.1. NCBI lineage: Eukaryota > Metazoa > Nematoda > Chromadorea > Rhabditida > Anguinidae > Ditylenchus > Ditylenchus weischeri. The sequence continues at coordinate 694 of JAMRYI010000568.1, read as the reverse complement.
AAAAGTCGGATTTACACGGATCAGCCTATTGCTTCTCTTGCTGCTTTGAGCGAAACGGATCGTCGAAGAAATGGGCCAAATTCGCAGGATATGATCGATCGATATGAATAACTTTTGTCGCCAATGTGAAATTTGCATTGAAAGAATGGAAGAAGGTGTGAAGACCAGATAAAAATGCCGCTTGTTGTTCCTTGAATAAACCTTTGTTGATAACTTGTTGAATTTTTCACGAATTTATAAAATAGCTGCAGCTTGGGTTCCAGTTGCCAAAAGCTCTACATTCTTTTTTTAAACAGTTCTAGGCAGTTCTAGGGCTTTCGAATGGGTGGTCGAACACAAAATTTGAGCCTTTCAATAAAAAGTTATGGGCAAAACAAATGTGGGAGAAAAAGTTTGATCACCCTGTATGACAAGCATGCCGTACCGCTTGAAAAAACTGTGGGTGTCCAGTTGGATTTTGGCCATCAACAATGTGTTACCTTCCGAACCCTTTTTCACCTACTCTGTCAATAATTGAAACGGAAAGGAGCCAAACCATCAGCATGAAAATTTGAGTCAGAATCACCACTTGTTACGTCCGGCCGTGCTGGTGTTAAAAAAGACCGCCAAAATTACTGCAAACCAACACCAAACCTTAGATTTTAATACCGTGGTCACAATGGAGGTACGAGGTCGAGGTGCGAGGTGCGAGGTG